>SZWC01015409.1:21005-64908 GCA_023375785.1 Penium margaritaceum | reverse complement strand
TGTGAGGGGGGTTGCTCTCGAGAAATGTGAGAGAGGAGGTGGCGCTAGAACACTTAGACGAAAAGAGGAGATCGAGGCGAGAATTGTTGTATTTTGTGGAAAGAAGTGAACGTGACGGGGGAGCGAGACTGACCCCTATCGGGTCGCCCTCGCTCCCCAGACTGCGGTTCGCCCTAAAGTGTGGCGAACCACATAAGGGGTGCATAGGGTCTCTACGCGCACAATGTCTCGTGCGACCCAGACGGGGTGACGCAGCGAGGCCTACGTCTCGTAAGAAGTTAGCACAAACAAGGAAATGAGACTAAACTAGGCTAGCTAACGCAAGTAGACACAGAAATGTTTGCTACTTTAACACTTCTTAGTATTATTTTGGCAGTAATGTCTTTTTGTTTTGTGGTTAGAGCTGGGGAGTGAAGTAAGTTTTGGAGGGATGTTTTAGGAAAGGGTGGAGCACCGTCGTCTTTCCATTTATCCCGATATGTGACCTCCTTTGTGTGTTTTTTTATCAGAGTGTCGTAGATTTCCGTCAGTTTTGGTTTTCTTATTGTGGATATTCTCCAAGAGGGGATGGCCGTGTTGTTGCAACATCCAATAAAGGTGTTAGCCTCAGTGTGTACTGGGGTCCAAATGCTGAGATCGTGGATGGGTGTATCTGGTAGAGAAGTCAGCAGCGGCACCAATGTTGAGAGCAGGAGCTGCGGGAACAGCTACGGCGGCGCGGTTCGGTCAGTAGCACCAGCACCACAAGCAGACGCAACGCCTTCCGCATCTTGAAACGGCACTGTACACATTTTTTTCCCCGCGGGAAGAGCGTGGGGGAACCTCCTCAATTAACCGAATACTTCAAAGGGCGGAAGAATAACATACCCCTAGTTTCGCACAATAAACCCCATCTGTCCCTCGGTCGGAAAAATAAGCCCCATCCGCCCCTCCGCCGGAACGATAAGCCTCATCCACCCCTTTGTAAGAACGATAAGCCCGATCCGCCCCTCCATCGGAGCGATAAGCGCGATCCGCCCCTTCGCCAGCACAATAAGCATCATTCGCCCCTACCCCAGAACAATAAGCCCCATTTACCCCATAGAAATTTGGAACGTGTAATATGACATTATATCCTTCATTTTCTGACGAAAAGGGTGACCAGGTAGCATTATTTCACTTTTTAGATGATTTGCTCTTGATTTCGAATAAGCACGCGTCGTGCATGTACTTGAGTCTTACGTTTCCCTTTGACGGCGACAATGGAATTATTTTGGCACTCAAAAATGTGCGATTGACCTTACTTCATGTGCTCCTTCACTGGGGGTATGCTGTCATTGTTAACATATTTGAGTTACATCGGGTTTCCGTCATTCCACAGACCGCGTCTGCATGGCCGTCTTATCATCATATGCAGTATCCTCGTCACATCGAGAAAACCCCTCCACCAACCTCGGCCGTGAGAAAGCAAGGTTCATGCACTAGCATCCAAACGTGTTGCCGAGCCTAAGACATGTCTAACCAGCCTAGCAACTGGTGAGCGGTCCAATTACAGCGCGCCGCTGAATGGTACGACAAGTGTCCGTGTTGCAACTTCCGCGGCCCGCCATGAGCAGCTATTGCGCACATGTTGCTCTGACAACCTTTCAACCACCATTCGCCATGGGCATGCAAGAGGGTACTTGAAAGCATGGTGAAATAGTAGTTGCCACCGGACGACTCAGACATGCAATACAGTAGCAGAGTGTGTAAGATGAAACGTATCGGCGGACAGTGCCCTCATCCTACGTGTCCACCTATCCTCGGATGGTCCGCCAGTTGCACGCCACGTTTCGGCAGGGTCCCGCTTCAATTAGATCCAGTGTCATTCAGTCTCGCACGCCCGTCGTTGACGCCGTCACCGCTCCCTCCAACCATGTTGCTTCTACAGCTGCCTCCTTTGTGACTCCGAGGTGGTGGACGACCAAGTCGTAGGGGACACTGGTAAGCCTGACTAGGAGGGTACATGGGATAAATAACAAGCTATTTTGTGGCGTAAATACCCTCCGTTTTGGATGGCTTCGCCAGACCACGCGTGGCATGTCGCCAAGCAACCAATTCCTGATGAGAACGCTCCTCGGCCATCTCAGGTTCGTGCACCGCAGTGGTACCCCGATAATCCATCGCCGGACGACCCATCAGGAGTGTTTGACGATGTCATGTTTTGATTGACTCGGGATTGGGCAGATGACTAGTGGGCCCAGCAGTTGGACGAGGCTGACGGCTTCCCACATAACCAACTCTAGGATGAACCACCTCGTGCCCCCAGGTCCCCCGATGTCCGGGGAGCCGAACCCGTTAGGTTTAGCATGGGGCGCCGTCGCGTCCTGTCCGTCCCACATGGCCACCTTGGTAATGCTCACTTTGTGTCCATGATATTTCATGTGTCTGCTTTCCTTAGGAGCAAGCACACCGTGTGGATGGAAGTACATATTCGTAATCCTACTCTTGCAAGTATAGTTTTATTTACCCGTATTTTTTTGTGTCATGTTATGCTAAATTGTCATGGACAGGTGATTCGGACGACGAACCATGTCATAGCGCGAAGAAGTAGAAGGGGATGCCCAAGCAGCCGGCGGAGGGCATGTTCTTCGACAACATGGATGCCGCTCGGGCGTTTGTGTAGGACTATGCGGTTGGCAACTACTTCTGTCTGAAGTGGGTGCGTAGTGAGCCTGCCAGATTCCACGTCACGTGCTCCGAGGAAAAAGAACAAGGGTTGTACCAGGCTCCTGCGGGCTCGTGTTACAAGTAAGTTTGGACACGTCACTGTGTCCCACTATGCCGAGGGACACAAGTGTGTCCCTACCATTGGCCATGGCAATCTGGCGTGGTAGAAGGGGTGGGTGGCCTGCAGAATATCAGAGGCCCTACAGCGCGACCTAACAGCTTCAACAGCCACCCTGCGATAGGTACTCCACGAACGGACTGGCGTGAACATTTCCAACAACACGCTCTACCGCGCGAAGACACGGGCTCAGGAAAACCTCATTGGCAAGAAGATCGACACGTGGAGTCTGTTTCTGTCATAGGATGACGAGGCATTTACACAAATGCGCTTGTCACTCATTGCACTTTGGTTGGGATGCACCTTTTACGTCTATTCACATGTGTATGTCCATGTGCTGCGTGAAGCTGAGACGCGTGGACCCATGTGCACACCCGGTCATGCACAAGGACAAGAATGGTGCCTTCCTGTGGGCTTTCGTCGCTCCAGGTGCTGCCAGGATCGGCTTCCAACACAGTAGGTTCTCTTGCTTGCCCATCTTTTTGACGCCAACGACCACGTTGTTCCCATGGCGTGGGCACTGGCGCCGGCCAAGGATGAGAACGGCTGGATGGTTTTTTTGCTCTTTGTTAGCCTTCGCGTATCCCACTGCTACATAGACCGGCACTTGTATCATCACAGATAGAGGGAAAGGGTTGGAGAAAGCGGTGCAGAAGTACCTCACTGGTGCTACCCACACGTACTGCGCATGGCATTTGAGCAAGAACGTCCGCACTTCATACGGGAAAAAGGCTACACACTAGGCATGGAAGTGTGCGCATGCGCTGAATGTGGAGCAACGAGAGAAGGCAACCACCTACCTGCGACAAGTGAGTGCCTTTGCCTATGCATACCTATTTGGAAGGCAAGGGGAGGATGGGAGTGTGGTGGAGGGGGGTTACCTTTGGAGAAGTGGACACGTCTCCACCGCCCTCTCGGCAGAGGGGGTCACACCACATCCAACGCAACCGAGAGCTGGAACGCGCACATCACAGCTCACCGCAAGCTGTATCCGTACTACTATTCTGTCAGTATCTACCCCTTTGTGCAGCGCATGTTCTGTGCTCATCGTGCCAAGGCTCAAGGTGTGCCGAGTGCCTTGGCCCCTGCCCAAGTCGACCGACTGCTCCACTATCTCGCAGTGGCATGAGCATACAGCGCAACGGAGGAGGGCCTCAACACGGCAACAGTGGAGGGCCCCACAAACCATCCGTGGCGGGTTGATATCCTAGAGAAGAAGTGCAGCTGTTGTCGATGGAAGGAATTTGGACTGCCTTGTCAGCATGCATGCGCTTTTTTTGTCGTGGTGCGCATCAACGAACAGAACCTTGCCAATCCTGGACTCACCCTCATGGCATTCCATTGAACATACAACAACCCCCTCCCCTCTCCAGTGGTGAAAAACATTCGGCCTGTGGAACCCCTTTGGCTACAGCCGGGAAGTAGGTGTGGGAAGGGCCACCCTCGTAGCGCACGGAAAGACCGTGAGACTTTGCGCAAGAAAACTTCATTTTCCCAAACTGTAGACAAAAGGGACACAACAAGACACGTTGTAAGAACCCACCAGCTCCAAGCCTTGCTCAGGGTGCAACAAGGGGGTATGATGGAGGCCTAGAGGCTGTTACAACACAGGCTGCAACAGCCTTGGAGGCACGTGGAAATGCCTCCATGATTGTGGATGCTCCACTTGCAGCGTATGCCAGTGGTGACATGGAGTATGATCCTAGGCTCCACCTCGGGATGACGAGGATGATGAGGATGATGGTGGTCCAACTGATGAATCTAGTGCATACTCCCCTCCTCTAAGTGATGATGGTGAGACAGTGACGTAGGATCAGCACACATAGCAGTTGGATGAGGAGGAGAGAGAGTGGCATGAGACGTACGAGGAAGAGCCAGATGAGGCAGAGTGAGTTGAGTGTGTGTTTGCTTTCTCTTTGTGCATTTTTTTTTCATGATTTCATGTAATTCACCGCCTATGATTTTCATGTCTAATACTTGGTTTTGTTCATGTGCACGATGAAGTGTGTTGGACAGTGGAGATTGAACAAACCTTTCACTCAGGCGGGTCACAGTTCACCATCAAAGGGGGGTTTTGGGTTACGCAGGAGGTTGGGGTTAAGCTGAGGCACAATAGTTCATTGCATGTGGGGAGGGGGTCTAGTGGCCGGCATGTTTCAAGCAGCAGACGTGGCAGCCAACATCAGACAGCGAGACAGAGGTATTCTACGATGCTGAATACTGTTAGCCATGGGTGCAGCTGTGTCCTGTTTGTGACATTGTTCACTTTCTTTGAGGGTTGAGTTGTGGAATTTTCGACAAGATCACATATCCCACCTTCAATGTGTGTAGTGTTCAGTTATTGACATTTGCATCATGCAATTTCCTCGAGCCAATTTCCATGTGTAAGTTACGGCCTATGTCGTGCCATGATGTTTAACAATGAGTGCCAAGTATAGGTTCATTACAGTTACCAATGTTGAAGAACACATTACTACCGGCTTGACTTTTCCTTGTGTTCATACCCAATGTTGGAGAAGAACATACAACTTTGACATAACACTTGGAAAAACTGCACATGGGCTTATCTGTTAAAGCTTGTACACCGACCCACAGTCGTGTACAAAGATATCTTCCATATACACACACAACGGTTCTGCTTACTCCATTCATCATGAAGTTTCCTATTCTGGCTGCTACGTATGTCATCTCTTTGTCCACATTTGTGCTAAAGAGATGGAATTTCCGTTGTTATCAAGGGGTGTATAATGACAATGACGCTGACATTTAGAACGTGACATGAGAGTACTTGAGCCAAAAGTGCCCGGCTAAACACTACAAATGTGCCCATGAACTATCCTCCTAGGGCTGCTATATTTTTCATTAGTTTTTCCTCAAAGACCCTAAATAAGTGGACATTCTGTTGCATTAATGAAGAGAATTAATCACAACAAGGGTGGTATATTTGTCATTTCACGTGCAACAACTTCAGTCTAAAGTGCCCTGTAAATAGTCATGAAAAACACCTAGGACATAGCTCAACAATGACAATGGTCACAACCGCGAACATGGAATTGGCCACACCGACATCCATGGCGCCTAATTGGGTGGACAGTACAACGGGCGGGCATGGGCTGCCCGCATGCCCAACTGCCAAGACATGGTGTATGGGTCGGCGGCTGTATTTGGGTTGACGATGTCCCATGCACGCTTTATCTTTGCCCACACAGCTACCGCAGTTCCGTGATCCATGGGAGGGAGGGGAAATGTAACAGTTCCCCAAGGACCGTGCACCGGTTCTGGGCTGCCAGCCCAGCACTGCAACGGTGGCAGAGGACGCGTTTTTCCTACATGGGACATGTCAAAATAGGGTTTGCTGAATGTACTCGTGAGTATGGGAGGGAGGAGGAAGTCCAGTGCAATCTGAACCATAATGTATGTAGAACATACGCACGGGTTTGACAGCGCAAACAACTTGACTATGCCCCAAACCAGGCCATGGTTTTGAAAAGCATCAGTCGTTATGTGCGGTCGAACGCACACCCAAGGAGGGAGGCGCAGGTGTCTATGGAACCATGCCGAGCCTATGCGTGGACCGAAGCATTTACGTTCGGCAGCAGGTGTCTAGGGTAAGGTTTTGTTTCGCTGGTTTTGTTACGTCACATCACAAGCCATGGGTACATTAGGCTTGTTTTCCATCATTTTCCACGGATCGACATCGAAAGCCAGTCGACGGGTATATGGGGCCTATTGCTGAGGGGTAGGGGCGAATGAGGCTTATCGTGCTGGCGGAGGGGCGAATCAGGCTTATCGCTCTGACAAAGGGGCGGATGTGGCTTATCGGTCTAGCGGAGGGGCAAATGGGGCTTATCTTTCTGACGGAGGGGCTGATGGGGCTTATTGTTCTGAACGAGGAGTATATGAGGGTCAAGGTTCACAAAACAGGGGGTAATCGGCATTTTCACCGTACTTCAAACCATATCTCTTTGTTACGTACCAGGAGTAAACGAGTCCCTAATCTTTTCGAGTGGGCATTCTTGTCATTACAGATATAGTCCACCGCACCTCGAGACCTCAATTTTCACTCCAGCGGTTGAGGAAAAATCGGCCAACTATCCTCGCCCTTCGGCTATTACGCCAAACGGAGCGTAGTTGGAGAAGATGTAGAAGTTGCGAGGAAAAACATGATTTAGAATTTGGGACAGTTGAGCAATTTATGATTAGCGGCAAGTGTAATTTGATGACAAGGGTCAAAATGATCGAACATATATATATGCAAGTGTCAACCTACGAATAAGGCATCGTCAGAGTTGTTAGGTCAATTGTTGAGCGACGCATGTGGAGTCGCGTCATGAGTGGTCGGATTCGGGAAGGACCGCCAAGAAGTCGGGGCTCTTTGAGAATTGACGGTAAAGATGCAAGATGCATCCTTATAAATCCATGTTTATTTCAATGCGTCAAGAAGTCGACGGAAAGGTTATGATACTTCTGTTTGTAGGTTCACGAGAATGGTCAAAGCTATCGGAAGGATCGGGAATATCCACTGAGGGCGGGGCAGTTGGCCAGTTTTCCCTTGACCATCGGAGTGAATACCATGGTTCTCCCAATGCGATGGACTGTTTGTGTAGTAACAGAAATGCCCCCTCGGGACCGTTAGCCACTCGTGTATGTCTGGTACGTAACACTTCCCCCCCTTTTAGCCATGACGTCCGGCGCGTGTGCAGATGTGGCCCGGTGAAGGCGGTATTAACCGTCGATGAGATGATCGACGTCTCGGAGGTTGTCCTAGGGTTCCCAGCTGTTATGCGCAGCATCATATCCATTCCACTTGATGAGATATTCTCTCATCTTACCTCTTCGTCGATGGTCAAGGATGCCCTCGATGACATACTCCGCATCTTTGTCCACTTGAACGAAAGCGGAGGAGGGACATCCCTGCCAAGGAAGTTCTCTCCGGGGTCTCGGTAGTGCTTGAGTCTGCAAACATGGAACACCGGATGAACTTGCATAGTGTCGGGGATTTTTCGTCACGCAACCACAGGGGTTTGCATGCCCTTGATCTCAAATGGACCCAACCATCAAAGAGTTTGATGTTCCTTGAGCGGGGGACTTTGTCGCCAGCGGTGAAGATGTCGTCGCTTCGATGTTGGTCAGCTGCTTGCTTCATTGCTACTTGCGTCTTCGCGAGGGTTTGCCATGTTTCAGCCCAGATTCTCGGCGCTGAATGTTGACGATGGGAATGTTGCTGCAATTTCGTAGTCCGGCTGATGTGACAGGAAGTTTGCCATACACCGCTTCAAATGGGGTTTTGTCCGTTGCGGTGGATACAACCGAATTACAACCGAATCACATGCGATTCCGGCGGTTGGGAGTTTTTGCGCCCAGTCCGTCCCATGATGTTCGCATGGTGTTTGGAGAAGCTCTTCGAGCGTCTGATTTGTCCGCTCGGTTTAACCATCAGTCTGAGGACAAAACGCCATTCAAAGTTAAACTCCCTTACCATAGTGAGTCATTAGTTCACGCCAAAACCGGCTGGTGAATAAAACGTCTTAGTCGCTTGTGATGGTTCTTGGTACGCCATGTAGCCGCACGATATTGTTCAGAAATAGTCGTTTTGTTCCCTCAGTGGTGACGGTGGTCGTCGTCGGGATGAGGTGGGAAATTTTGGAAAACCTGTCAATGCCACAAGGATTGCGTCATATCCCTCGGGTGTGACAGGTGATCCAGTGACAAAGTCCATGAAGATGTCTGCCCATGTCACCCTTGTGTGAACATTCGCTTGAGATACGGGTCTTGCCATAGCTGTAGAGTCACCACATCGGCCAGTAAGTCTGGTCGTCGACTAAGTGTGTCCACCGGATTGGTTTCGCTGGTACTGGATATCGTAGTCGAACCTGGATTCAAGAAACTCCATCCATTGGGTTTGACGTCGACTGAGATTCGGCTGTGTCTTCAAACATTTTAACACGTGATGGTCGTTGCGCACGACGCACCAGTAACACTCCAAATAGCATCGCCACATCTTGAATGCGTGTAGAACCTCCAGCATCTCCTTCTCGTATACTGCGTGGTTGAGTTCTGGTCCTCGTAGTTTTTGAGACATGCAGGCGACCGATTGTTCACCGATGCCATGGTCTTGCAGGACCGCGCCAATGGCTCGGTCTGATGCATTTGTAGCCATGACATAGTCGATCGTTGGATCGGCTAATCCTAGGCCTGGCACCGAGGTCAAAGCGTTACGCAAAGTGGTGAAAGCTTCTTGTTCGCTGTCTTCCCACCGCCAATCGTTGTCTTTTTTAGTGAGGTCAGAAAGAGAAACTGACACTCGGGCATAGTCCCGTACGAATCACCGGTAGTAATTGCAGCATCCAAGAAAAACCTGAACTTCTCAAACGTTGGCTGGCGTCAGCCAATTAGTGACTGCTGCCACATGTTTTGTATACATGGTGATCCCTCCACCGTTGATGATGTGGCCCAATAACTCAATTGAGTGACGACCAAAGTTGCATTTCCACAGCTTTCCAAAAAATCTCTCCGTAAAACTTTGTGAAGTTTTCAAAGATGTCCATCGTTCTCCTCTGGGGTGCGGCTGTACACTAGAATGTCATCGAGGTACACCACAACAAAATCATCAAGGTACGGATGGAAATGTTGTTCATTGTAGACATAAAACTGTCTGGGGCATTTTTTAGTCCGAATGGCATGACCATGAACTCAAAGTGCTGGTAACGGGTTTGAAATGCCGTCTTCTCAATATTGGTGTCTGCCACACGTACCTGGTGATATCTCTTACGCAAGTCAATTTTGCTGAAAGTTCGAGGCTCTCGGAGTTGGTAAAAACGTTCGTCAAATCGGGGAAGAGTGTAGCGGTTCTTGATGGTAGCGTCGTTCAATGCTCAATAATCCACGCAAATCAGCATCTCGCCAATTTTCTTTTTGACGAGTATTACTCGTGCGGCGTATGGTGAGGTGGATGGGCGGACGAACCCCTGACTTCGCATCTCGTCAAGCTACTTTTTTTAGCTCGGTGAGCTCATGATCGCTCATCCGATAAGCCCCTCAAATTGTAGATCTGCTGCCCGGCTTCAGTTTGATGTGATGGTCGATGCCTCGTTGAGGAGGAAGAGTTTACGGGATTTTTTTGGGGAAAACGTTTGCAAACCCTTGGATGAGTGGTGCAAATGTTTCATGTACCATCACGAATTTTGTTGATGCCGATGAGGCTGATGAGGCCAATGATGATTCAGCTGCTGCCACTTCCATATCTCACATTGACTCAAGATGTATGAGCCACGCACGATCTCCTCATTGTATACAATGCTTGGCCACGTTGAGCGGTATCGACTGTACAGGTCATCGCCTTTAAGCTTTCGCGGCTTCCTCTACTACTTCCACCTTTGTTGCTTCTGTTATCGGCTTCTGTTCCACACATAGAAGTTGTCGTTTGGTGCCGTCGATCTCCATGTAGACGTCTGCTATTCCACTCGACTTGCGGATTGTGGCAGTACAGTAAATCTCGTGAAAGGATGATTCATTCATTGCTCATTGGAGACCTCTAGGCTGTTGCATCCCGTAGATCTCCCACTTGCAATCGCAGTGGTTCTCGGAGTCTCTGTATCTGTAGTCTTTCTTCAACGGTTTTTCCTTCAAACATTCTTGGTTTTGGTCTGCAAACCCAACTTGCAAACCATGTCATTTCTTACGAAGATGTGTGAAGCTCCTCCATCCAATAATGCCAGTACCGTTCTGCGACTTTTGCATCCTCGAGGCTAAATTTTTTGTAGTATAAACGGTTGGTCGTCCACATACCCCTTGTCCAACTTTGCGATCTCAGAAACCCTCTCCGGCTATGTAGGCCGTTTACATGGGCGATGGTTTGGCACAGATCGTTCCTCACGGACAAGAGTTGCGCCTTCTATTCCTATCCGTTGCTGTTTCCCGGCTTGTTTTTCTGTGACTTCCCCCCCATTTTGGCCTGCTGTTTGCTCCAACAATTGCGAGAAATTTGCCTGATTCTCCCGCAATTGTGGCAGGTTTGCGTGTCTCTCTGGTCGATGGCATCCACTTCCATCACAGTAGAGGAGTTTGTGAAATGGTTCCTTTTGTTTCCACAATAATGGTGGTTAGGAGGTCGCTAGACGTAGGATTCTTGGGTCCAAGCGTTGCAGTCGGCACTGTCGATCCTTTCTATTGCTACGATCATCCACGGCAAGTCGTTCAGGATGACAAAAAAAGTGATTGCTTGCCGGATGTCTCGCTTGAGGCCGTTGTTGTAGTGAAAACAGGATTCGTCGGGAGCGATGTTTGCTTCGTAAATTGTCTCGCGGAATCTTCGTGTGTAGTCTGCCACGGTGGAATGCTGACATAGGCACTAGAGCTTGTACCTTATGTAAGACTTCTTGTTCAGTCGTCCAAAGCGTGTGAGCATCCTGCGTAAAAATTCATTTCGGTCGGTGACGTCAGCGCGTCTTGCCACTATGGGTTGAACTGCTCCCAGGGTAGAACGCCTGTGGTTGGCGATATGAGACGGAAGTCATTGGCCGTTGATGAGACTCTGCCGGTCTCTTGTTGTCGTTGTATGGTCTTTAGATCGGACCACCAACTTAATGTCGTGCCATGCAAAAGCGCAGCCGCAAGTAAACTTTCTTCTGATTGTTGTTGACCCCAACAACTATGAAGTACACCTCCAAACTCGTCAGTCACATCCAAACCATTTTTCCTTTTCAAAATTGCAAGATCAAACAGTCTCGTGGAGTGGGACGAATATTGGGTTCGCTCGAGTATTGGGAATTTCTCTTGACCAGCACCGCTTTACGCACACTTACGTTGCAAAGAGCCTCCATTGCGACGTTGAGTTTTGGGAGCAAGTAGTTGTTGATTTCCTCAAGTTCGGAGATTCTTTTTGCCAGTTCCTAGTTGATCCGTGCCTGTTATTGCTATTGGGTCCGTGACCGGATTGGTTGCCGAAGCCGTAGGGGTTGTCCCAGCTGCCACAAAGCCTGCCACGCCAGCATTTGCTATCGCTTCCGGATTCGCGTGCATCAGCACGTTATGCTACTCCTTCGCCAAAGTCGTCGTTGAAGACCCGCTGTTGGTCGTCGGTTGTGCTTGCTGGCCTCACGTCATTGTCGCAAAGTCTGTGAAGTCTTGACATGCGAGATGTGCTGACGGCTTGTGGCAGGTTGTCCTTCAGATGAGTTAAGTAGTCGGATGCCTATCCAGCATTGCTGCAATCTCATACCAAGTGTTACGCCGAACGGAGCGTAGATGGTGAACAGGTAGAAGTTGCAACGCAAAACAAGATTTAGAATTTTGGACGCTTGAGTAATTTTGCCGCGGGAGGGCTAGTTTGGCCCTCCCTCCTCGCTGAAGCAAGGGATGGTTGCGCACCACCCCTCGCGTCAGTGAGGGCTGGACGGCGGCCAGCACATCACTGGCCGCGGGTAGGGTCATCGCAGATCGCTTCTACACCCTGGCACACACCTTTATCACTTAAGGGCATCCAAGCAGGGTACGGAGTATATCTTTTGTAGCGGTGAAGAACCAGGAATCCCTTTACACCGGAGGAGTATGGTATACATCCCATTAGCACATGGTGGACACACAACAAGGAGTGCGGCAGAGTCATTGAACGCGTGCATCGTGGACACCCACCACCTCAAACCCTTCTACTGCTTTGCATAGCTACATGTGTGGGTATAGAAGTTGTTTACAGGGAGACAGAAAGTTACCCATGACTGCAAAACCACGCTCACCCTGCCCGCTCATGGTAAGATGAAGAACTATACACAACACGCACGGGGGTACAACATCATTGCTGTGGGACTACTCTTTGGGACCGTGATGGGTCCAAAGAGCTTGTCTGGGCAAGATGTGGACTGCATGCTTCTTGTGCCTGGTACTTGTGCTTGATCCTTGTGCCTGATCCTTGTGCCTGATACTTGTGCCTGATACTGATGCCTGATACTTGCGCGTGATGCTTATGCCTGATACTTGTGCCTGATACTTGTGCCTAATACTTGTGCTTTGTACTTGTGCTTGGCTTGTGTTTGATTCTTGTGCCTTACACGTAGTTACACGTATTCACACGCACTAACATGTACTTACACGTACTCGCATGTACATACATGTAATAACACATACTTGCACGTACTTACACATACTTTCACATAGTTAAATGTACTTACATGTACTTACACGTACTTACGCTTACTTGCACATACTTACACATACTTAAACGGACTTACACGTACTTACAAGTAATTCCACGTTCTTACACATACTTACACATATCTACACGTGCTTATGCATACTTACACGTACCTAGAAGTACTTACATGTACATACATGTACTTACACACACTTACATGTGCTTACATGTACTTACACAAATAAGTGCAGCTATGGCTAGTGGTCTGAGTATGGCTACCCATGCCAGCACGTGGTCAGCCTTCTCCACGATACTAGAGTGAACCTGGAGATGTATGTGGACATACACCTGAGGGAGATGGCGTGGAAGAGAACCTACCACCACCTCATGTATGGCGTCAATCTACGCAGTGTGCAGAACCTTAAGAAGTGGTGGGGACTGCCAGGCAAGAAGCAGGGAGCTTGGAGGCCAAAGTCCAAGTGCATGGACCGCTATGAGAGTTGGAAGTGTGACAACATCTGCAGCCACTGCGGGCTGGCTGGACATGCACCTAAGTGGTACACGATTCCACGAGCCCTCACACCAGCCAACGTTGTAGGAGAACGTGTGAGGTAGCTTGCGGTAGGACAAGGGGTGCGCGATGAGGCGGTTGTAGGCGCAGAACATCAACAAGAGGACGTCGCGCAAAAGCTAACGGAGAGGCTGAGGATGAGCTTGTTACAAAAGGACACACGGGGAAGTGCCACAGCACTTCATGAATCTACATGAAGTGATGCAACAGTTGATGGTAGAGGAACAACTACTATAGAAGATGATGCTACAGAAGGAATTGCTGTAGTAAGTGATGCAACAAAGACAGTGACCACGGCTGCAGGTGATACAGCATAACCCATGTTCTCCTCCTAGGTCGTCAACCTTGGGACCCCAGAAGCAGTGACACAGAATACTATGAATGACAGCTTGTCCTCCTCTGAGTGGTGAAAGGGGGGCGAAGCCTCCTTCTCCTTGCACTACGTGACAATCGATATTGAGGAGTGGGAGTCTGCAGATGGCTCTTTCTCCTCGGACTCCTTCGATGATGTGGAGCTACTTCGATGCAAGCGGATGTGTAAAGGCAAGTCTGTGTGACCATAGGTAATGCGTTTTTCCACTGCTCATCACGTGTCCCTTGCCACTTATGTTTTTACTTCCTGTTGTTAACCATTGCTTGTTTTGTCTGTGCAATGTGCGTAGGTGAGGAAGGTCCAAGTGCTTATGAAGACCGTGGTGAAGCTACAATCATGAGTAATAGTGCACCGGAAGAGGGTCAGATCACACGTGGCCCATGACACGAGTGGTGCCAGTGGACATGTCATCCGTTTTTTTAGCATGAAAAACCGGAAAGGAATATCTTTAAGCGTATAAGGTAGCATCCACAAGCTGTGTGAAATATGGTGCAAGTTATAAAACTTCGAAGGCCAGTCCAGTCCTAGATCCCTCAACCTTTCAACTTTGCCCTTGCTGCTCAAGGTAACATGAGAAGCCATGGGACGCTTTGAACGACAAGATCGCATTGATGAAAACACTGATGGAGTTGTATCGCCCTAAAAATTCAAAAGGACCGATGATTAAGATGTGACTGATGTTTTTGGAGGTATACCTAAGTTACATGAGTAAAACATTGCAGAAATAAATCTGGCCTCGCTATCACACTATTGTGCTGCACGGCTTTGAGTTGGTGATTTACTCTAAAGAAAATTCAACAACAGTAGGTGATCAATGGCTCACGTGACCATTGGTGCGGGATCACGATAAGGGGTCACAACCAATCACATACGCGTCTTTGAAGATACGAGGTAGACAGCTGACCTATACAGCTCATGAGAAGGAGATTTTGGCTCTAATTCATTCATTCAAGCATTGGCAGTGTTATCTCCACACACGATGTTACTTGGCCTTTACGGATCACTATGCCTTGAACTAATTTAGGACGTAGCCAAACCTTTGTCATGGATAGACTCCGTATATGGAGTTAATACAGGGAAGCTTATTACAACATCCGATGCAAGCTTGGCAAATTCAATATGATAGATCCTCTGTCCTGGATGCCACAATTTACCCTTAGTGTCAAGAAGACGATGATGGAATCTCTTATCATACATACCCGGATCAGATAAGGTTATGGCCTGGAATATGAGTTCACAGGCCGTGAGATGAAAGATTCCACGTGGGATGGAGTGTGCAAGAGAAGGGGACAGGAGCAGACATCGACAAAACTAAACAGTGTTTCTATAAGCAAAGGCACGTGAAATTCATTACTTGGGTCACTTCAGCTTTGACAAGACACGCAAGGCACTTTTGCTCAAATACTGGTGGACGTCAACGCTGACCGATTGCATGAGGTCTGTGAGAATTTGCCATGAGTGCCAACACAGCAAGTGGCGGAGGACCAAGTCCGATTGGGACCTATAACCATTGCTAGCACTTGAATGACCATGGAAGGATGTATTGCTTGTATTCATTGATGGGTTGCTCATGACACAACGAGGCAACAGACGGTGTTGGTGGTGGTGAGCCTGTTTTCCAAGATTGTACATTTCAATGCATGTTTGTGGAGCATCACTACTGCTCGGATATCTAAACTTCTCTTGAGTCATGTCAACAAGCTTCATGGCTTGCCATAGACGGTGGTCTTAGATCAGAGTTTGTGCTTCACTTTGCGGTTTTGGAGAGATCTCATGGGAAGAATTGGCACGTGGGTGCTCCTGACCACAATACACCACCAAGAGAGTGATGGCTAGAGCATTCAATACAAAGCATGGTTCTACTTGATCCGGTTAAGATGAGAAGCCTGCATTGGTAGGTTTTGCCTACATCCCAATAGTGTCAGCATAAAAAAGTGATCCACCCCTCTGGTTGGTCTACGACCACCGTCCCTTGAACCCAGCCACCCTTCCCATGACAACGTTTACTCTGGCTATGTCAAAAGTTCCTTATGGGTTTTCCACAACATGGAATTGGTTAAAAAAGGGTTGTTAAAGGTAGAGATTAGGCGAAAGCACTAGGTAGACAAGGATTATTCCCCGTATGAGTTTCATGTGGGTGACATGGTGATGTGCAGCTCATTCAACCAATAACTGATGGATTTTCATCGTGCAAGATTCAAGCAGTGATGTGTGGATCTGGTTTGCAATCTACAAAAGAAAATGGATGTTTCAACTCATTCCATTATCCATCCGATGTTCCCCGTCTCCTTGTTTTGTGCTCATCGGGATCTCAACATCTTCCTCTAGACTCAGAAGAAAACTCCATATCCTATTTTCTCGGTTGAAGGGGAGTGATGAGTTTAACATGGAGAAGATTTAAGTGAAATGTGAGAGGGAATGTCCTTACAAGCTTCTCGTGCAATGGAAATGATATCTGGTTGAGCACAACTCGCGGAAGCCAAAAGCACAATGTAGCATTGGAGGTACCAATATTGTTCTCCAAGCGTATCTCAGGTGTAATGGGACACCCTACCTCCCATAGGGAGGGTGTGAATTTCATGAGGTCGTTTTCTTGTTTTTACATATCCACGGCTTTGTCCTACTCTCAGGAGCATCTGAGCCCTTTTTTGTTTCTAAAAATTGTACTCACGATCAAGCTGGACTCCAGTTGGCTGTGAAGTGGAGAGCATGAAGGTTATAGCAAGCAAGCAAGGACATACATCATACTCCATGCACCACGAAGCCATCTTGCTTGCATGTTGCGTGATGTTCAGAACCTACCAAGCAAAGATGCTTTAAACCCTCGGTGATTATCGCGGCTGATATGCTACCGATTGAGGTGAGCCCTTCGGAAGTCAATCCCTGACAACAGATGTGCTCAATGGCAGGAGACATTTGTTGAATATTAGTGTGTAAAGGAAACAAGTTTCTAATGGTGTATGTAGTAGTGCATTTGAAATCACTCCCAGGACACATATGGAGGGATCGAACTACCAAGGTGGCTTGCTAGAGTAGCACGTGTCCAGTGTATATGACGAGGAGAACCAACTAAAACCGTTGATATGGATAGATGGATGGCCATTTTGTGCAACGTAAGCACCCTATATTGGTATAAGTAGCCTATTTAAATAATCCAAGGGAGTAATTGACTCGAGCCAGAGATCATCGGGCCAAAGTAATATGAATGCCGTACACATTGCACGTTGTATGTAACTTGGTACCTATATCTTTATAGCTCTGGCTACTGGACTATCTCCAACTCTATATTTTTCTTACAGCTCTACTCTCTACACACAATGCTTTACTTTTGAGGGTACTCTCTCATAGTTATTGTAGGATTTGATAGGTTCTCCTTAAGTTAAAAGGAGTCCGGAAGCCCCCAAACAAACTCCCCACAGGAAAAACTTTAAGGAATCCGTATATCAAGGGGTGTGTGACAATTCATTTAAAAAAAAAAGGCAGTGGTACGTGAACATTTCATGGGATGCAACATAGGCATCACTCTTTTGTGTTGTTTTGCCGTTTTTGGCTTGATGACACTTGGGTTACTTGTGTATGTGGCGTTTTTTTTGCACTGCGTTGACATACGTATCTTTTTTTTTAATGGTGGATAGAGATGACTTTTGTCCTTTGACATGCTATTCACACAATCCAAGAGCTTTCAATTGGTATTATTTTGAAATGGGAACGACAATGATTAGCAGGATCTTCTTCCCACGATCCATCAAGCTATGTCTCATGTAAGTATCTGTTAAAATTTTGATTTTGTGGAGTCCGGTCTCTCACACGTGAGAAAGGTGATGCATGAATAACATTCTCAGCACTGCCAAGTGGTGCTTGATGAACACTTTAGGGTACTCTTGGGAGGCACCGCATGGGATTCTAAGGCACAGTCCCAGTCCAACTTGTAGGTTTATAAGTGGTTGTCCTTTGTGCCTTGTTCTATCGGTGTCATTCCTTCTATCGAAGTGGAGCCACTGAATATATCCCGTCTTTTGCATTTCTTACATTTCTGCATAGTCTGGTGGTTTTTTCCATCACTTTTTTTTACCAATCCTTTCCCATTCTGTCACCTCACCAACCATCATTCTTTTGTATCCCACTTTCCGCTAGTAGCCCCATTGGCTGCGTGTCAATGGTGTCAACTGGAGTCAGACCACGATCAAAGAAAGTTATCCTTTGGACAGTTTTCCACCGCAACATAGTCGACTCGGAAAGGTAGAAAACATATCAATGTTGATGATATTCGATGATGTATACCAATCAAAATGAAACCAATTTTGGCCAGTCACGATCAGTTCTTTATTTAATCAATTTTCATCGTAAAGGGAATGTAACCCCCCAAGCCGCACTATCGCAAGGTGTGGGAGATGATGCAAACTTAATAACACAGTAACCCAAGTTATGTTAGGAAGGCATCACCACCGAAATGACTTTTACGCAACCAGTTTTTATAAAAACTGCGTATATGTGGAAACAATACCAAGTAGTCTATGGTAGGGTGAAATAGTTTGGATGCCCACAACGCGCACAAAGATGGTGTGCGTGCGTGTTGAAATGTTGACATGGCATATTTGGCATAGTAAAAGAAAATCATGTCTGTTCATGGTGTACGCAAACGTAGAAAAATAGCAACGGCATACAAGCATGTCGTTCCTTTTTCAAAGAAATGGATGTACCGTGTCTTATCTTCGTTATTTGTTTGCATTATTCAAACCATGTACAGTCTATTCATTAATTGTGATTTAATCTTCATAGAGAATTGCACAGGTTGGGGTCTTGCACTAGCGTCATCAAGTTCTAACTTACTTAATTGAGGTGTATGATGTTGCTGTCATTTTTAAGGGGGTAATCGTATTTTTGTATGAGTATGACATAATGACGCATCCTTGTTGTCGGTTTTCCACAACAGGGTCATGTTTGGCTAAGTGTCAATAATACTCTAGTTTGCATATGGGTACATCATTGTAAAAACCTCACCTTACGGTATACTGTTCCTAAAACATTGGAATTGGGTATGCCATCTTTGCTTTGCTAGACGCTGGATACGCGATGCCAAAATGAAATTGGTTTGGGCATGCCCCTCCAAAATGAGTAGGTGCAGGCACGCCAGCTTTAAAATTTGACATGTTGGGTACCTTGTCTGTCACTCCCTATGGTAGCAAAAACAACGTTTAAAGGGATAAATGGGCCATGTACTCCTATTTTCTACCCCGTCCTTATGGGATGTGTTGGGTAGCTGAAGGGTCACTAGATTTTGATTCATAATCATGACCGATTAGAAGCCTCAACTTGTTCAAATTGTTTGAAGTCACAAGCTGTGTTGAACGAATGAACCATCATTTTTATGCTAGGAAAGTTCCCACCATCTATTGATTTTGAAATATTCCAACTATTTGTTTCTTATTTGTTTTTGGCACCAAATGTGAGACTTTCACCGTGAAGGTATTACAATGATTTTTGTTGTCTATGATAAAATGATGGTGTTTACACGTTTTGAAGACAAAGTGTAAAAACCTAGTCGGTGGAAATTCTCATTATCCCACGTTTTTCCACTCATGACCCTCATATACACCGGCCTTAGAAAAAAAAGCCACATCCTTCCCTACCTAAAAAATACATGCCCCATTAGCTCCTACGTTTGTAGAACGAGCCTTGTTTGCCCTTGTCCGTCAATGATAAGCCCCATTCGTCCACCTGTTTTAACCCTTCTCAAACAGTAACGCTTGTTACTCCTTGTACGTAGTGAAAACTGGCATGCCATCCATCGCTGCCCTCCTTCACGGCCGTCGCAATGGGGGGATTTGAATGAGGAAAATGTCAGTTGAATTTCGTCGTTTGGCACTTAGTGAATCGCCACCTAGCTCCCCCCCCCCTTGCTGTCTCCCCCTTACTTGCACATCCCACCTCCCACGGACCATGTCCGATCCGATTGAGGTCCTCGTGATTGAGGGTTGCGATGGAATGTGCAGCCAGTGGGCTCCAGAGAGGTCCGGGGGAGGGCGGTGAGGGGGGTGGGACTTCGACAAGGATTTCGGCCGATAAGTGATTGCAAAAATTGTCGCATCAATGTTGGGGAGTCAAAAGATCCCCATTTGTTTTATGGTTCATGTTTTTCATCTTTGTGCCATCGTTTGACAAACACACTGTGATCCCAAAAATCCCAGCCCTAACTATACTGGAGGTTGTAGGGTTTTAGTTTTCGCGGGCACATGTTGGGCCCTGCTACCGCACGACCCAACATGTTCCCTTTCAATGCACGGGGAGCCTTGGACCCCCCTCATGCAAACACCTTGCAAACCACCTACAAGTGTTTAAAAACCCCTCTATAGGGGTGTTTGTGATTTTAAGGCTAGAAAAAAGTGATGTCGGTATGTTGACATTGCATGCTATGAGACAACCATATGGTGCCTCACGACATGCAAGAGGGATGCGTCGTTTCCTTTTCTAAACCTGAAACTTGCATTAATGGAGAAGGGGCAGATGAGACTTGTTGTTGTGTGCTATGGTCAATGGTAATTCCGCCCAAATCATGTCACGTAAAAAACCGCTTTTGCAAAGCTCGTTGTTTTAATGGCCTACAGCGTTAGTGTTACATACCAAACATACACGAGTCCCTTACATTTCCAAGTGGGCATTTTTTCATCACATAAAGAGCCTACCACACGTCAAGACCTCAATTTTAACCCCAATGGTCCAGGGTAATTTGGCTAGCTACCCTCTCCCTCCGGCAGACCTTCTCGCACTTTTTGACAGCTTCGACCACTTTCACGAATCGACGACAAAAATGTTACGACCTTTTGGTTGTCTTCTCAGCGCATCCAGATATGTCGAGATTTGTAAAGATGCATCTCGCATCTTCTATGTCAATATTTGAAGCCCACAATTTCTCGACAGAGCTTCTTGATCCAACCACTCATGACGCAACTCCACACGCGTCGCTCGACGATTGCCCCAACAACCCCAACGAAGTCTCATTTATGACTCGACACTTTTTCATATGTGTTTGATCATTACGAAGTCTCATTTGTGACTTGACACTTTTTCATAAGTATCGAGTCACTTACCGCCAATTCTAAACTTCTCAAATGTCCTAATTTCTCAACCTTGTTCTGCCTCGCAGCTTCTACATGTTCACTGTATGTGCTATGTTCGGCATAACACTTCATATCAAAGCGCAGCGGTGCTGGAGAGGCAACTGACTACTTTACCCATGCGGACGACTACCTCGCACAATCTCTCGGCACATCTCACACATCAAGACTTTGCAGACTTCACGACCACGATGTGAAGTGAGCAAGTACATCAAACAACCAGTAGAGGGTCTTTGGCGATGGCTTCGGCGATGGAGGAGCAGACCATGCCTATGCGTACGAGCCCTGAAGTGACAACAAACACCAGCGTGGCAGGCTATGAGGCAGCTGGGTCAACCACGATGTCTCCGATGACCAACCCGGTCTCAGATATGACAAAAGAAAACCAGTCGTCCCTACCGGCAGCCTCAACGTTGGCAGTAGGAATGACAGGTGGAACTAGACGACAGGCACAGATCAACAAGGAACAGGAAAATCCCATCTCTGCGCTCGAGGGGATCAATAGCCATGTGCTCTAGCAACAACATCGCGATGGGGGCTCTTCACAACGCAAGTGCACGGGAGGCGGTCTCATCAAGAGAAACAATCAACTCTTGAGCAAAACCAAGAGTCATCTGGGTCCTCACAAACCATTCAATCCTCCAAATTCCAAGGGACTGGCGATTCCAATGTGGTTGACGAATCTGGAGCTATCCTTCATTGCTGTTGGGATCATCAACAATCAAGAGAAGATTGACCTTGCGGCCGCGCTCTTGCGTGGCACAGCACTAACCTGCTGATGTGACTGAATGGCTATCCAACAGTAGCAGGAGATTGGCGAGGCCTAGTCAAGAGCTAATTGCGCCTGTCTCATATCGTTGACCGCAGGCATTCTAATCTTGGAGAAGATCAACCCGCAATGGCAAGATGCACTAATGCCACCAACCAACTCGAAAGGGTTCTTGGACATAATGCTTTCATGATTTGGGTGACTGAACGAGAAGTCTGACGCTTGACACAAGCTCCAATGTCTCCGTTAGCAGTCCAACGTGGCAGAGTACACGTGTAGATTTCACGAGATCATCACCGCTCTGGACATCGCCCCTGACAAGCTTTGTATTTACTACAACGGCTTCAGGCAAGCCATTCATCAATCGATCGCCAGTTTTGGCATCCAAAACGACTTAACAAGTATGATTGTAGCAGCGGAAAGGATCAACACCGCCGACCACTATGCTCGAATCCATGAATCCTCTAGCTGGCGACTTCCCAACCACAATTATTAAGGAAACGGACTCTTCAACTCTGATAGAAGTGGATGCCATGGAGCATAAAGACACGTGTACCTACTTCAAATGCGGAAAAGGCGGACATATCACTTGCAACATCTAAAGCAAACAGCAGGCCAAAAAGGGGGGAAAGTCGTAGAAAATGATTCGGAAAACAGCAAAGGGCAAGAGTAAAAGGCGTGGCTCTTGTCCGTGGGGAGTGAACTGCGCCGTACAATCACCAATGTGAGTGGCTTAAAATGTTGCAAAGGGTTTATGACATTGTGAAGCTTGACGAGGGATACAAGGATTACCAACCGGCGATACTGCTAAAAGTACAATCCCATGGTTACAAGAGTCGCATAATGGTACCGGCACAATTGGATGGAGGAGCTTCTCACAGTTTTGTAACCAGCGACAGTTTTCAGACTGGGTTTGTAGACAGTCTTAGGGTGTTTGAAGGAAAAACCAGTGACGGAAGAGTACAAATACAGAGACTCTGAGAACCACTATGACTACAAGTGGGGGATCTGCAAGATGTAATGGTCTGGAGGTCATGTTTAAAGAGTGACCACAAAATCATTATCGGAAAAGATTTTCTGTACCAGCTTAATCGGTAGGTTGACTGGAACAGCGGTGACGTCAATGTGGAAACCAACAGTGCTAATTTACAGCTTTTGTGCATGGGGTGGAAGACACCAACGGAAGCAACAGAGGTGGAAGCAGTAGAGGAAGTCGTGGTAACCAAAAAGTGACAACCTGCGTAGCCGATACCGCTCAACATGGCCAAGTATTACATGCAAAGAGGAGCTCCTCTGTTGTTCAAACATTTCAAGCCAATGGAGGAAGTGGAAGTGGCAATAGCTGACTCATCGGCCACATTAGCCTCATCAACCTCATTGGCCTCCTTGGCATCAACAAAGTTTTTAATGGTACCCAAAAAGTTCACATCTCCCATTCAAGAGTTTGTGGATGTCTTCCCCGACAAACACTTAAGAACCCTACTCACTCAACGCAGCATTGACCATCGCATCGATCTCAAACCAGGCATCCGACCCACAATTTGAGGGGCCTATTGGGTGAGCGATCACGAGCAGACCGAGCTAAAAAATCAACTCCATGTCATGCTCAGTCAAGGGTTTATTCGCCCATCCACGTCACCATACGTCGTACAACTTCTGTTCGTAATGAAGAAAACTGGAAAATTGCAAAAGTGTGTGGACTATTGGGCACTGAACTAGGCTACCATCAAGAACTGTTGTCCTCTTTCCCGAGCTGAAAAACGTTTTGACCAACTCCAAGGAGCTTGAATTTCCACCAAAATCGATCTATGCAGCGGTTATTACAAGATCTCCATGTCAGATGCCGACATTGAAAAGACTTCATTCTGAACATGCCACTGGCTCGATATCATAGTCCTACCATTTGGACTCACGAATGCCCCAGCAATGTTCATGGAGGGGATGAATAACACTTTCTGCCTATACCTCGACGATATTGTCATGGTATACCTCGACTACTTTCTCTTGTACAACCGCATCCCAGAGGAGCACGACAGAAACCTCGAAAAAGTCCTAAAAGTTTTACACAGAGGGATTTTTGTTTGAAAACTCTCGAATTGCACATGCGACATTGGTCGCTGTTTGATCGGGTTCTTGGGTCAAGTCAATGATTGCGGATGGATCACCATGGATCTGAAAAAAGGAGCAGCAGTTGCTTGTTGGCCGACATCGACCAATGTCCGAGATGTTTTAGTTTTTCTTGGCACAATTACTCTCGGCGCTTCCTACATGATTACGCTTGATTGTTAGCGCCTCTCTCTAATCTCATTCGAAAAGTAAACGAGTGGTGATGGGGAGACAACAAACAAGAAGCACTCACCACTTTGCTGTACACTATGACCTTGGTGCCAACCCTATAAATAGCTGATCCAACGGTCAACTACGTCATTGCTGCAGACGCCTCAGATCAAGCCATTGGTGCGATCCTCCTACAAGATCATGGCAACGGAGAGCAACCGACCACATCCATTTCGCGAAAGCTACGGGAACCCAAAATCAAGTATTCCATACACAAGAAGGAGATGTTGGCGGTCATACATGCATTTAAGACATGGCGGTTCTATCTTGAATGCCAGCGATGCATCATACGCACCGACCACCATGCGCTGAAGCATTCGAAGACGCAGTCCAACCTCAGTTGATGTCAAACCCGATGGATGAAGTTCCTTGAATTTGGTTTCGTCTACAATATCAAGTACCGGCCAGGTAAAATCAACCTTGTAGACGTGCTCAGCTGCTGACTGGACATGATGGCTGAGGCAGCAAAACACTATAGTTGCAGCGAGATCAGTACCTTGAACAGTTGTTCACACCAGGCTACAACCAACATGGTAGATACAACAGGACAAAGTTCTGGTACGACGCACCCTATTGGCAGCGGCGATTCACTTGCCACTTGGACGTTCCCTCGAATGATGAACTCCCCCACATGCTGCTCAAAGAATGCCAAGACGCTGGTCCGGGTGGACATTTTGTAGAGGACAAGATGCTGAAGAAGCTAGAAATACACTACTGGTGGGACAAAATGCAAATGGACGAGGCCGACTTATGCAAATCCGGTGACATGTGTCAAGGAAAAAAGATCTCATTGCACGTAGCCACCCAGACTTCTGAAGCCACTCCCCATTCCAACAGAACCGTGGACTGACATGTCCATGGACTTCGTCATGGGATTACTTATCACACTTGAGAGATGTGAAACAATCCTCGTGGTTGTCGACACGTTTTCCAAGATGTCTCAATTTATTCCAACGACAACCATCGTCACCGCCAAAGGAACATTGTGATTATTCTAAACAACATCTTACAACTACACAACGTGCTGAGGACCATCACTAGTGACAGAGATGCTCAATTCACCAGGCGTTTTAAACAAAAAGTGATGATTTGCTACGGTAGTCGGATCCAGCTTTCAACGGCGTTTCACCCTCAAACTGACTGCTCAACCGAGGGGACCAATTCAATGCTAAAAAAACTTCTCCAAACATTATGCAAACATCATGGGACAGCGTGGGCACAAAACTCCCCATTACCAAAATTGCAAACCATTCGACAATCTTGACTACAACCGGTAAAACTCTGTTTGAAATGGGGGGTGGCAAACGTTTCACCACAACAGCTGTATTGCAAGGCCAGAGCATTGTTCCCATGGTTGAAGTCCAACACTGCGACTTCTCCACCATCTGGGGTGAAACACGGCAGATGACCGTGAAGACACGAGCGGGGGCAAAACGATCAACAAACCGACATCTTACCGACGACATGTTTCGTTACTAGCGACAAAGTTCTTCTCAGTTTAACAAACATCAAACTGCGCGGCGATGAATGTTCAAAGTTCAAACCCAGATGGTTAGATCGGACGCATGCAAACCCCCATTATTGCGCGACTAAAACTCTACAACATTATGCAAGTCCACCTGGTGTTCCATATCAGCACACCGAAGAACTACCAAAATCCTGGAGATAACTTCCACTGCAAGGATGTGCCTCCCCCTCCACCTGTACAAATGGAGAATGACATCCTTAGCCATCGACGACATGGCAAAACAGTAGAATATCTTGTCAAGTGGCACGACTATGACACCATTCATTATAGCTAGTAACCTACGACAACCTTTGCGACATTGATCACCTGATCGACGGATACTGCCGCCGTCACCGGCCCACATCTGTATGCTAGTCGAGACGTCGCGTCTAAACGGGAGGGGGGGGGAAGTGTTACATACCAGAGGTACACACGAGTCCCTAATCTTCTCAAGTGGGAATTTCTGTGATTACACTAATAGCCCACCATGTGTCGAGACCTCAAATTTCACCCCAAAGGTCGAGATCAACTTCGCCAACTGCCCTCGTCCTCCGACAAACCTTGTCGCGTTTTTTGAAAACTTTGACCACTTTCAGGAATTGACAACAGAAGTGTCAAGACCTTTCTATCGGCTTCTTGATGTATGAACATATATCAAGATTTATAAACATGCACCTCACATCTAAGCCGTTGATCTTTGGAGCCCCTTTGTTCCTCGACGGAGCTCCTCGATCTGACCACTCACGACGCAACTCCACACACATCGCTCGACAATCAACCCAACGACCTCGGCTACGATTCACTTTTGGCTTGACACTTGCATGTATATGTCTGATCATTTCAACACTTGCAATCAAAGTACACCTACTACTGATGTTAAATCGCTCAAGTTTCCCAAATTCTCAACCGTGTTCTGCCTCGCAACTTCCACCTGTTTACCATCCACGTTCCGTTCGGCAAAAGAGTTAGAGGGTCACGTCATGTCTGAGCTTTGTCCTGAATCAACTTCTTGTAGGAGCATTCTTATGGTCATTGCAATGTATGGCATCATTGAGAGGTAGCTGTCAAGAATTAGCAATTGCCATTCCCCGATGTCTACATTGTCACTATTGTTGTGATTTATGACGTTCCTGTAGACCTGTACAGTATAGTGTGACCACTCTGCCGTGCCCATACTCGTGCAGATCCGTGATGCGGACCCTGGTGGTACCGGTGCATCATCTAGTGGCGGACTACCAGCTTGGAGCTGATCGACGACTGTTCCAGAGCTTTGGACGCTACCCGGGACCTCCTGCACTTTTTCTACAGCAGGCGAAGTTTATCGGTGGACGGGCGGTGGGCCCGATTTGCATGTTTTTACATTGTGTGTCCACCGTTTGATGCCGGATGCATGCATGTGACCAGTCGTAGCGTCTGCCTTGTGATCTTGCATTTCTAGGTTCAGACGGCATAGCGTCTTGACATGTGTGCACAAAGCTATGGCCAAAACAATGGTTTTGGGCCGGTTTCAGGACAGATCTTGCACTGCCGCGTGCAACACCCGCTGTGCACTGCGGCACGTACTTATGCCATGGACCTGTCATTTGTCATTTTGCTCTGTAAATGGTATTGAAGCATTCTGACACTTTGCCTTGTGTCTCCTAGCCAGACCCTTGACGTTGTGTGCACAACTCATGACTGTCATCACCGTCTGACTCAGTAATGACGCCTAGTCGGTGGTTGTATTGCTTGGAAGCTTCCACGCATCTTCTCATGGCATGATAGCAGTGAGACAGTTCCCAACAAGCTGCCTAGCAGAGATACAGCAAAGCAACAGTAACGAGAGTAACCGCTGTAGCAGATCCACAGAGACCTATCGATGATAGCCGATCGCCGTCAACGTTGCTCGCCATCACCACATGAGAATGCATCAGCAGTAGCCGCTGACGGTAGCAAGTAACAACTGCAATAGGCTACAGTCGTCAGTAGCTACCAACATTGGCACATGCAGCAGCAACATCATTGAGCAGCAGTAGCAGCAGTGGTGTAGTAGAGCAGCAACACAGCAGCAGTAGTTATAGCGACAGTGTGCGGCAATAGCAGCATAGTAGCACCGCACGGTGGCAGCAGCACATCAGCAGCATAGCAGCAGCGGCAGTGGTAGCGGTGGTAGGAGCACAACAGCAGTGCAGCAACAATAGTAGCAACAGCGCAACAGTAGCGACGGCAGCAGCATGCCGTGGCGGCACCAGCGTACAGCAGCCGTAGCGTGAAGAAGAAGCAGTAGTAGCATGCAACTGGTACCATAGCCACGTGCGCAGCCGCCAGGCGACTGCTTTGCACGCAACCGCACGGCTATTGTTACAGCTGACAATGCAACAGTAGCAGCAAAAAAGCGGAAGCTGCTGCGCAACGTCTGCGTAGCTTTTGCACGGCTATTGCGGATCGGTTGCCTACTCGCGCAACAACTGCCTGGGTTGACAAAAAAAAGGAGAGGGGAGCTGACATCAGCATTCCTCCTTGTTGACATCGTCAGGTCATGCTGACGTCAGCAACTTACCCCTGACGTCTTCACTTGCATTAGTGAAGTTTTTTGTCAGAGAGTCAAATTTTACCAGTATTTCAACTCATCGAGAAACCCTGACGTTTCTGCAATTCGACCACGTTGACGTCTCAGGCCATAATGAGCACTGACATGGCTACGTCCGACGTTAAGGACAAAAGAGTACTAGATCCCTCTTCTTCCTCCTCAGTGGTCATGAGCCCACATTTGCAAACTATTAAGGACCTGCGGCGCCATCAAGACGAGATGTGTCGCCTGCAGCGGGAGCAAACTGACGCCATCCGTTCACTCACCGAGCCTCTTCGGGGTCATTCCACAACCCCACGACAGACCTCTGAGGGAGCAGCCAAGGTCGTACTCTCTACACAACAGTCAGCTCTAGCACCGGAGACAAGAGCTGAAGCCGACCCGCCAACTCTTGATCCTCGTGACGAGGATCTAGATATGCCAGGCTTTGAGGGCGACTCCCTCGAGCGCGAGATTCATGTGCTTCAGGAGCGTCTCTGCCAGCTTCAGACAAGCTCTCGGCTCCCACACACATCTCGCTTTCCCGAGACTCGATCGTGGCCTGACCTCCACCCCAACGACTTCCCTCTTCCTGGTGTCTTCCCCAGCCCTCGTCCTTCCAAGCCTTTGGTTGCTCTCCCTACAGAGTGGAGACCCAAGGACTTCAAGACACCACCCCCATGGTATGTCAGCGAGGCCGGTTTTGATTGCTGAGAGATCCTCTTCCAGGTTTGGGCCTCTTCAAAGGGCGTGTGGCCCTACTACCACAGTCCGTATCAGACTACCGACCGAGCACAGCTACCGACAGTGGCTAGGACGATGCGCAGACTTCTCTACGCTATGCCACGCAAGACCGTCGTCAACTTCCGCTCGTTCCTTGGCGAGGCGGGCACAGGCACCGGCATTGATCCACACGAGGGCTGGGACCTGGCATTATCCCTGCTTCCTGCAGAGACACACGCCACCCGCGCCGCGCACATTCGTGCCTTTCAATCCCTTTGTTAGGGGCCTGCCAAGCCTGCATCCGACTATTGGCGGTGTGCCATGCGCATCTACACGCGCATTGGGATCTCAGGAGGTACACAGTTACAAACGCTTCGCACGATCATGCTTGTCGTTTGCCTTGAGCATAGGGACATCTTCATGAGGTACAGCGATGCCGTGCTTGAGCCTTTTTCGGCCTCACTGCAACTTCTTCCCTCGACGCACCAGCTCTTCCTCTATGTGACTTCTGCTTGTGAGGCAATCGTGGCCCATCAGGAGACCTCCACTACGACAACAGTCGTCAAATCACCACCGACGCCCCACCTATAGACTCCTTCCCCATCCTTTTCCACGTCCTCCTCCCATTTCACCCTGATTACACTTACTCAAACACAGGGTGTCGCGGCAGTAGCAGAGGGGAAGAAGGGGCGACGGAGGCTCAGCCCGGGCCAGCAGCAGCCACAGTAGCAGTCGTCACCTGATAGAAGTAGTGGACGCACTATTCACTGCTACAACTGTGGAGGCACCCATCGCTACACCGAGTGCCAGCAGCCACTTGACTAGGCACGGATTACTCGCGAGTGCCAGGCTGCGCATGCACTATGGTCTACGTCGAGCAGCACATCTGCCGGGTGCGAGGCGACCACGACCACAGCAACTCCTCCTTCACCACCGGCAACCAGAGGCGACCGAGACCCACGTGACCACACCATCGCCGAGCTTTGACACCTCTCGGCGCTTCGTTTTCAGGGAGGTGCGAGTGTGTTGTCACAGCTAGGTGGTTCACGGACCGTTCGTTTGTCTGTTCTTGTGGCTTGGGATGACTCGTGTGGGGGGACACAGTCGGCATTTGTGATGATGGGCTTGACTGTATAGATTGGATTCATGAGTCTCACCTTTGTGCCCTTCGTCGTTCCTCCCCACTTGCTGTCCAGCGTTTGTCTGAGGCCAAGTGTTCCATTGCTCGTTGTACAGTGACGTCCTCTAGTCGTGATTCCGGTGGAAGTTCCATCATTGATTCTGGTGCCACTCATCACATGACCTGTCATCATAGTGATTTCGTTGTTCTTGACCCTGTTGTGTCTGTTCGTTCCTTCCGCACAGGCTCGGGTCAGTCCTTGCCAGTCCTGGGTATTGGGGTCATATGTTTGGATGGTCCATCTGGCCCTCTGTATCTTTCCAAGGTGCTGTTTGTGCCTTACCTTGAGCTCAGTTTGCCTTTGGTACGTGCCTGCACACTGATGGGACTCTTTGTGGAGCACACTGCAAAGGGACTGTGACTGCCATTGACACTTGTAGCGTTGTTCTTCGTGCCTCTGTTGTGGATGATGTGTATCGTGTCTCTCGAACCTCTCCTCCTAGCTCCCCCTCCCCTTCCGCTTGTGTTTTTGTCACTAGTGTTCTGTCTCCTGAGCACTACCAACTACTTCATCGCCACCTGTGCCGTGTAGGCTTCGACATTGTGTCAATGCTGATTCGGACACAGCTCGCCCTTGGTCTTGACGTGGCTTGTTTCGAGAAGCCGCCAAAGTCCGACTGTCTCTTCTACGATTAGGGAAAGATGCATCGTTGCACTAATCGTGACTCTTGTTCTAACGCACTTTCCCCTCGTGAGTTAGTCCATTCAGACCTTCTTGGTCCCCTTCCTGACGAGTCTCTGTCCAATCGGGCTCTCTATGTCTTGACCCTGACTGATGACTTCGCACTAATGCGATGGGTCTAAAGCCTACTCCAAAAGAGTTACGCCGCTCTCGTGGTTTGCCTTTGGCTAGTGATGGCTGAGCGTCAGTCTCGCCACACGCTGCACAGCTTCCGCTCAGATCGTGGCAGCGTGTTTCTTGGCGAGATGAACAACTTCTTCACCAAGCAGAAGATATTTCACCAAGTCTCCGCTCCTGCTACTCCTCAATAGAACGGTGTTTTTTAGCACTGGAACCGCACCATGGAGGATGCAGTTTACACTATGCAGTTTGAGTGTGGTCTCCCAGATTCCTTCGCTTTTGAAGGCTTTACCTACATAACTTGGGTCCGTAACTGCCTCTGGCACGGTCCTCTTCCCAACCACGTCACACCGAAAGAGCTCTGGTTTGACCACCGTGCTGACTTGTGCCTCACTCGCGTTTGGGGATCCTTGGCTTCAGTTTGGTAAACCGAGGATCAGCAGGGGTCCAAGATCTTACCACGGGGTCGCTTGTGTGCCTTTGACGGCATCTGCCCGCGGTTGAAGGCTTGGCGTGTTTGGGACCCTACTCGTTGTTGCATTGTTGAGTCACATGACATGCTCTTCTTTGAGTCCCTCACCTACCGTGATCTGACAACGATCACGTCACTGTTTGTCATGCACATTCCTACGTGTGAGGTTTCTTGACGGATGGGGGAGTCTACATCTGCGAGCACCTCTCGTTAGGCTGATGTTTCCGTTTGAGCTCCCTCCACTTCTCCGGCTCTTGATGACCCAGCAATCATTGCTGTCGGTCCAGAGATCTCTCCAGCACCGCCGACTTCTACCCATGTCCCCTCGCACCCCACAGGTACCCATGATCCTGTACCTATGCGTACTCCTGTGACCGTACCTGTGTCCATCGGTAATCTTGCCTTTGTGCGTGGACCTGCCTCACGTGCTCCTACGGTCACACCGAGTCCCTTGTCTCCCACACATGCATCTCCTCGTACGGCATCACCAGCTCCCTTGCCTCATCCCTCCTCAGCTGCGATTATGCCTGTTCTTGAGCCTAAGGTGCGCCATTCGAGCCCGGGTTACCCCCGCGAGCCTAGCGGTTGTCTTCGACCATTGGACCCCAGAGCTCAACGAGTGGCCCCGAACCCAGGTGCTCCACTTGTAGCATCGCGATGGGTGATCCTAACACAAAGGGCCTAGGCCTGAGTATCTGCAGTGAGCACATAGAGGTACATCCAGCGTGTCTCATAGGGCACGACCTTGTCACTCGCGACTTTCATATTGCTTGTGATGCAGCAGTCGATCTTGTGGTCGTTAGACCTAGCACTGAGGCGTGCGCTCTTGCCACGCAGAGCTCTCTCTCTCTATGGCACCTGACTAGGGCGCAATGAGGGAAGCTCTCATCACAGGATGCTGACGCTTGGCGTGCTTCTTGTGAGGATGTGCTTTGTGCCATCCGAGAGCACGGAGTTTACGAGCTAGTCAACCTTCTTCCTGGAAGGAAGGCTATTCAGGTCAAGTGGGTCCTTCGCAAGAAAATGCAGCCAGATGGCTCACTGGAATGCCGGAAGGCTTGCTTGGTTGTCAAGCGGTACTCTCAGATTGAGGGCATCCATTACACAGACACCTTTGCCCCTGTCGGTCGTATGACCTCAACTCGAGCTCTATTCGGTGTAGTGGCTCAGCATGACTGGGAACTGCACCAGATGGATGTGAACAATGTGTTCCTCCATGGCTCTCTAGACAAGGAGATTTACGTGGCTGAGCCACCCACCTTTGAGGTCTGGCGCTTGCGCAAGTCCTTGTATGGCCTCAAGCACTCTCCTCGGTGTTGGAACCAGGAGATCACTGGCACCCTGACTCGTGCGGGATATGTACAAAGCGAGGCAGATCCCTCTTTCTTCATCCGACGGACGCCTGAGTGGTTCACCGCCATCCTCGTCTATGTTGACAACCTTCTGATCGCGTCTCCTTCACTAGAGGCCGTGAATGAGGCTAAGGCTGTCCACCAGACTCCATACAGGATGAAGGACCTTGGTCTTGCATCGGTGTTTCTTGGCATGGCTATCGTGCGAAACAGCAGACGTCGGACGCTATTGCTACACCAGGCCCCACACGCACGTGTTGTGGGGGAGCGCTTACGCGACCTCCTCGGCGCAGTGTCCACGGCTTCCACACCTCTCACGCCTGACAGGTAGGATGCCCTGAAGGTGGACGATCCTACACAGCTGAGGGAGACAATGGATGTGACTATGTACCTCTGTCTCATCAGATCTCTGATGTACCTAGCAACTACCACATGTCCTGACATCGTATTTGCCGTCAACCTCCTTGAATCGGAAATAGTTCAGGGCATGCAGGCCCATGCAAAAACGGACATGAGCTCTGTGTGTGAGTGCAATGCAAGACGGCAAGAATTTGGCTAATTCTGGAATGCTGAATATAGAAGAACAAGGAGTGAGTACAAATGAGTCCTTAGCGCTTAAGTAGGGGTGCCGGTAGCAAGCCGCACCGGGCTCCGTCACCCCTATTGAACCCAAACGAGTCAGCGGGGAGAACACAATGCGTACACCAGTATAAAAAAAGTGTTGGTCTCCTCGAGGCAGCGAAACAGCTCTCTAATTGCCCGGGTCTCGACCGCCGAGAGAATACGAGCAATGTTAGAAAGTCTCGAAATCAGCGTCCAGACATCCAAAATAGCTTTCCGAACATCGGAAGAGCTAGTACAGCCACCGAGTCTCCTTGTCGCACCGGTACAGTCCAGCGGGTGCGTGGGTCTCAACCCACCGAGAAAGCTCTCCTAACTCTGGCAAAGCCAACAGGGCTTCCGAAACGCATCGACCGCGTCTTGCCGGCGTTGTAGTAGGTGTTGGAGATGTCTCGGGACACTCTATAGGCTCATCGTGTCGTCACGTCCTCCTCTATCATATACCGCCAACATGGGTATATGGATAATGCATCGATGTCAGTCGTGACGGGTGGAAGCCACACAAACCAACACTCCCCCTGGCTGACACAGTCGTCGACGCCATAACAAATGAACGAAGGCCCGGAATAACAACGTATGCCAAACCACAATGTGCACCAGTAAACCACACACACACTGATCTACTACCCATCGAAGGTCTCCCTGGAAACTGGCACATCTCAGCAAGTGTCTAGGTCTCGACCATAAGAGGAGTGATGCACATGTGCACAAACCAGTGTAATGCACATCATACACATGTCAGACGACAAAATGGTCTTCTCGTGACACTGGCGGTACCAGTGCCCGGGTCTCGACCGCTACGAGCAATTCACCACAATAGGATCATCATCCAAACACAGGATCATGGGAGGATATCCTCGTAACACGAGTGCAACTCACCACGTGTTCGGGTCTCGACCACTAAGAGCGACTCAGCTCGCATGCACATGCCACACGCAGTATAGCTTCACACCAAGACACACGATCACATGGTCTCCTTGTGACACTGATACAACCCAGCAAGTGTCCGGGTCTTGACCAAGAGTGTGCTACCATCCACATGCAATTGTGCAGGCACGTCGCATGAGCCACACACCGAATGCTTTAGATACTCACAGCAACGCATGGACCTCGCCATGCATCTCCCATGACGTCGCGTCAGGTCGATGTCCACCCGACACAATCCCTGGGCAGATGAATCTGGCAGCGATGTACTCGATGGAGATGTTGATGTCATAGCTAAACAGATCTTGGGCAATGAGTCATGTGGTGTGTCCATCATGTAGAGATAGCTCCCCTTGTCACGTGCGAGTTGGCTCCCATGCTCAAAGACAAAGTGGTCTCTCCAGCTGCTACTCCTCACGTCAATCTGCATCAGCTATAGTGTACCAGTCCTCACGTGACTGCCAAGGGTCGCAACTAGCAATATCTCCTCTATGCGCTCTACCGCGATGCATTTGTGTACGCCGGAGGAAAGGGAATGGGCGAGCAGCATGCAAGCGTGGATGAAGTTGTTGAGCTAGCCTCCGAGCCAAGATAGAGAACCCTGAGCCACATGAGTATACGGCCAGAAGGAGAGGGCTGGTGCGACAAACCGGATCACCACTCATGGACAAAGGTGATGATGGAGTAGCTGATTCAGGTGGACAAAGGTGCGTGATGGTAGCCGCACAAGAAGGAGCAATGACGGAGTTGACAGGAGTGACGATGGAGGAAACTAAAGGCACGCTCAGCTCTCCTGCGATAGTGTCGCTGTCGTATCTCATACTCAAAGCTGCTACAAGATATTCCTCGAGTATGGGTGCGCAAGATGCTAGTGGTGGAAGGCTCGTGCCGATAGTAGTGATGCTCCCCTCCTTTGAGAATTGCTCACGTGTTGCCATCATCTCCCGTTGCCGCATCACTACACGCTCCTGCAGGTCGGCGTAATTTTCCTCAGACATGTGGAGGTGGTCCATTTCTGCCTTGCGTAGCATAAACTCTGCCTCACTGGATGCTACACATGCAGACTATAGAACTCACAAGTACAGTTCTATCTGCATCTCTTCTGCTAAAGACTATGGAGCCGGTGCTACTGCATCCTCCTGGGGGTCAAACCAAACTCGCAATATACTAAGATGCTACAACATCGGATGCAGCTGCAGGTGTCGCATCCATACCACAGGTCATGTCTAACATACAAGGAGTGAGCAGTCGCATGCCGAGAGAGAAGGAGAAGGAGGAGTCATCAGAGTCTACGCAGCATGTGGTCAATGTCGTCGCTGCAGTTACTCCCACTCTCACCGTCGATGTGATCACTGGGGTCATCAACAGGTGAAAACGAAGGGCCATAACTCAGCTCCTGCTGAGGATGTGACTCCATCCGCATGTACAAATCTGCTCCAGTGTCCTCGACTGCAGCCGTAGTGGACACACATGTGTAGGACTCCGGCTCGACAATGGCCATCAAGGCGACTAGCAAGCGCAGCTGGCTCTCACGTACTGTCTCGTAGGGAAGGCTGGTCGCTACCACCTCCTCGATGATAGAGTGAGGACCACCATCTGACTCCGTCATGTATGTTACTGCTCCGTCGTGTGTACGGGAACCCGGAGACTGTAGGAACATGGATGACTCCTCATGCTGAAGCTGGTCCTTAGGTAGAGCAGATGAGACCATGGAGCCTCTTGTGTGTGCTGTAGCATATGTCCCATCGACATCTCCAAGAACTGTTGCTCTCACGGATGCCTCAACCTCTAAAAGACCAACCGGCGGACCCTGCTCATGCATTATGACCGCTGTCGGGTTAGTGTGAGTCTTGTGCGCCAATGCCCCCGGAGATCCATATGGGACATCCCGATCCGCACAATACCCTTGTGCCACCGCCAGGTTGCTACCGATGGGAGTCGCGAGTGACACCGCCAAGGCACGCACGACCTGCACTCCTCTTGATGCAACGTGCTGCTGCAGAATGTCCGGCTGCTGCCCCAGCGTAGATGTTGACCTCAATGACATGCACCTCCCAAGCACTCCAACACCCGCCATACTGGTGTGAGTCATCTGCACACTCTCCCCCAAAAGTCTTATAGATACATCCTGATCCGTACACGACTCCTCTGCCACCCCTGGGCCTCCACAAGACAGAGCCCCGATTGGCATCGTCCAAGGACGCCGTGCCTGCACTCCTCTTCATGTCACCTGCTGCTGTGGAACATGTGGATCTAGTCTGGATGATGACAAGCAAGTCTCCACCATGAACGCCATGTCAGGGTCAGACTCCACGCCATGTGCTATCATCGTATCATCTGAGTCTGCTTGAGTGGACGTTGAGGCACCATAGCCTAGCGTGAGTATGGATCCTGTCGCTACGGTCACAAGAGGCAATGCGCGGTGACCACACTCCCCCTCAACAGTTACAGCAACAGAAGTCGAGGAGGTGGAGGATGTATCAAAACCGGCACAAGTACGGCGTGCGAAGCACTGACGCCGACGCCGGGGGGACACATGACTGGAACGTCTACATGAAGACATGCCATCGTGAGGTGGCGTCATGGTCGCATGAGAGTGGAGGATCGAGAGGATGGTGGAAGCCTGGGACAGGCCAATAGGTGAAGCTGAAGGGACACCATCGAATGAGGAAGAAAGAGAGGATGAAGGAGATATGGTCAAGGAGGCCGTTGACGAACGAGGAGCAGAAGCACACTCGGTGACAACGAGGTCACAAAGTTGGTGCACCATCTGCCTCAGGTCGTGGATCTCAGTGGACATGGTTGCCAGAGGTCCAGCTAGGGGATCTACCAATGCTGGCAGATCCGCATGCTGTGGAGGACGCATGCTCAAACGAGGCTAAAGCCAAGGTGGATGCCAACCGGGAGGGCGCGTCCAACTGCGACGCCAGCCATGACGTCGATCACCACGGTAGTAACTGGCTAACGCGTAGGACGCCTGCTCAGATGTCCATGTACTCATCTCGTGCGCTGGACGATGGATAGGTACTGAGGGCACCTACTCCTGGTGGTAAACACCAAGCCACGGGAGAGAATGAGGCAAGTAGGTACTATCACTCCTGGAGGTCACGGCATCCGGGTCAGCAGACATGACCAAACTGGACGAGCTGCACTAACACAACACGCCCAAAGACTAAAGTGTGACTAACTGCGGCTACTAATGCTGCTGCCACTAATAGAGCGAAGACTACTCTAGGAACAGAAGCGGTGGCGGCTGCAGATGTGGTTGTTGCTCCAAGTGGTAGACGACCCAGCCCTCGCAGATGGATAGACTCGAATCCGCCGTCAATCCCACAGAGTGAAGTGCGCACACCTATCCACGAGCCCCAGGGAGACGCCGGTCTACGATGCGTCTCGAAACAAAAATCGCCGCCGACGACAATCTATCCTCAATTGGGAAGAACACAGTGTAATCATAGTTGCAACTGGCCCTCACTATGTAGTCGTTACAGCTCCGCTCGCCACTGCTATTGTTGCCACAAAAGCTTCTACTATTGCAGTGGTAGTAGGTGTACAATTTGTTTTTGTTTCCCCTCTCCTCGCCTTCAACCCCCGCTCTTCTTTTTCTTTTTTTCCTATTCCACTTGCTTCCAAGCGTACCCGTGTTTTTGTTTTTTGTTACTCCTCCCCCCTTTTTCTTGATTACCCCTAAGGTGGATGAATGGAGTAAACAAGGAAGGGAGGAGGGGTGTCCGGCTTGTCCGGCCCTCCCTCCCGTGCACGCTCGCTCGCTCGCTGATCGAGCGAGCAAGCGAGTGAGCGAGTGTGGTGGGGGGCGGAGGAGGGAGTGAGGAGGGAATTGGGGGGGGGTCCGCCCCCTTCCGCCATCGGACCCTCCATCGATCGGCCAACGGAGCCGACGAGGCCAACGGGCCCCTCCGAGGGGCCGCTCAGAGGGGCTCGATGGAGCCCTTCGAGGGCCCCTTCCACAAGACGGGAGGGGGGCAAACGAAGCCGACGGCCCCCCCCTTAGAGGAGGGCTGCGAGGCCCTCCTTGTAGCGGCAGCAGCAGTTGCATTGGCAGGTGTAGCTTTTGCGGTTGTTGTTGCTACTGTTGTTTTTGCTGATGCTGCTTTGCGTAGAAGTTGCTGCTGCTACTGCTTGCTGCTACCGTCAATGTTGTTGTTGCTGCTTGTTGCTGCCACTGCTATTGCTTGTTGCTGTCACCGCTAGTGCTCCTACTGCACGCTGCTGCTGCTGCCGTCGCTGCTGCACGCTGCTGCTGATGCCGTCGGTGCTGCAATGGCTACTACTTCTGCTATGTGTTGTCGCTTCTATTGCCGCTGCTGCACCGGCTGATGCGCTGTTGCAGATGTTGTTGCTTTTAGCTGCTACGCTGCTGCTATTGCTCCTACTACGTGGCACCGCAGCTGCTGCGGATGCTTTGCCTTCTTCTGCTATTGTTGTTGCAGCCGCAATCACTAGAGTTGCTGTTCGTGGCTCACCGCCCTTGTGGCGTTCACGTGCAGTCGTTTCGCACTCCCTCACGTTACTGCCGGTGTGGCGCCACGTGGCGCGTTCTCTTTGTGTTCCGCCCATAGCAACGGCTTCTGCTGCTCACATGCCCCCTTGTGCTCTAATACCAAACTGGAAATATTTTAGGGCATGGAGGCCCATGCAAAAGCGAACATGACCTCTGTGTGTGAGTGTGATGAAACACGACAAGAATTTGGCTAATTCTGGAACACTGAATATGAAAGAACAAGGAGAGAGTACGAATGAGCTCCTAGCGGACTTAAGTAGGGGCGTCGGCAGCAAGCCGCACCAGGCCCCGTGAACCCCGAAGAACCCAAACGAGTCAGCGGGGAGAACACAGTGTGCTTACCACCATAACAACAACGGTGGTCCCCTCGAGGCACCGGAACAACTCTCTGAGTACCCGGGTCTCGACCGTCGAAATATACGAGCAGTGCTAGCAAATCTCGAAATCAGCGTCTAGACATCCAAAACAACTCTCCGAACATTGAAAAATCTAGTACAGCCACCGGGTCTCCTCGTCGCACCAATACAGTCCATCGGGTGAGTGGGTCTCAACCCAATGAGAAAAACATCCTAACTCTAGAGAAGCCAACTAGGCTACCGGAACGCATCGACCGCGTCTCGCCGGCGCTGTAGTAGGTGTTGGTGAAGTCTCGGGACATTCCAAAAGCTCGTTGTGTTGTCACGCCCTCCTCTATCATATACAGCCAACGTGGGTACATCGATAATGCATTAGCGTCATTCATGACATGTGGAAGCCACACAAACCAACACCTTGTCCAGTTTTTGCATGCTCCATGCACTACAGCCCTTCACGCAGCTGTGTGAGTGGTGTGGTACGTGGTCTCCACACCGTATCTCGGACTCTGCTTTCGCCGGCAGTTTTTGGTAGTCCTTGACGGCTACACCTATAGTAACTGGGCGTGGAGCCCAGATGGACGCAGTTGCACTGGTTACATCTTCGTGCTCGGTGGGACCATTGTGTCCTGGCGCAGCGAGAAGGAGGGCAACATTGCACGTAGCTCATCCAAGGCAAAGTATGTTGCTCTGGGTACAGGGGCTGTTGAGGCGGTATAGCTGTAGGGCCTGTTCCTTCAACTAGGCCAGTCAGTACCCGCCATTGTGCTTCGTTGCGACAACCAGAGTGCTCTTGCAATTGCAAAGAACGTTTGTGTCTTTCATGCTTTCACAAAGCACATTGCATTTGAGCATCACTTTGTGCGTGATGTGGTAGAGCGACACATGATCTCCGTCATTTGGGTTGGCATTGACATGCAGCGTGCTGTATTCTTGACGAGGGCACTAGCAAGCGGAAAGTTCTTGGTGGCCATTCGTTCTGTTGGACTTCGCCCCTTGCCTGAGATTGGTTGAGTGTGGGGTGTGTCTGTATGTGTCACATTTGTCGTTGCACTCGTTGTTCTCGTCTCAGTGTTGCACGTGTGTGGACAGGCGTACCATCGAGTCATGGGGAAGTGTTGTGATTTGTGATTTTCCTGTTGACCTGTACAGTTTAATCTGACCACTCGGCCGTGTCCATACTTGTGCAGATCCCTAATGCGGACCCTAGTGGTACCGGTGCGTTATCTGGTGGCGGACTACCAGCTTCGAGTTGAGCAACGACCGTTCTAGAGCTCTGGACGCAACTCAGGACCTCCTGCAGTTTCTTTGCAGCACGTAGGAGTTTATCGGTGGACTGGCCGTGGGCCCGATATGCATGTTTTTGCATCGTGTGTCCACCGTTTGACGCCGGATGCATGCATGTGACTAGTTGTAGCGTTCCGCTTGTGATCTTGCACGTCTAAGCTCAGACGACATAGTGTTCCGACATGTGTGCGTAGAGTTACGGCCAAAACATTGGTATTGGGCCGGTTTTAAGACAGATCTTGTACTACTGCGTGCGACACCTGCCTTGCGCTGCGGCAGTTACTTATGCCATGGACCTGTCAATTGTCTTTTCTCTCCGCAAAATGTTACTGAAGAATTCTGACACTTTGCCTTCTGTCTCATAGCTAGACCCTTGCCGTTGTGTGCACGAGTCGTGACTGTCGTCACCGTCTGACAAGGCACTAACGCCTCGTCGGCGGTTGTGTCGCTAGGAAGCTTCCAAGCATCTTCTCATCTGTACATGGTGGCGACTAGTCAGATGATATCCTTGGACAAGTTTGACCCCTGGAAATGTTTGTTGTGGATGGAAAAAGCTCAAAACCCCTAGCACCAGCTTGGGGGTTTTCAGAAGGATGAATTAGCCTGATAACCCTGTTTCCTGCTATGTCCTTATGGAAGGTGATGTGCCTCTGGAAGGGCACAAAACTTTGAGCCTATTTGCTTCTTGACCCATTAGAAGCTCAAACGTGATTACGCCGTTCAAAAGCATAAACCGATGTGAACGGCTGAACGGTCAGACCGGCTCATAGTGACGCAAAAACGGCTCCGTCTGTCCACTCCTTTTAAATGTTTGCAACTGCTTTTTTATGGTTTATATGCAACGGTGGAATCGGGAATTGGAGTCTTGAGGTTGTTTCTAGTTCCTCCCTTGAGATGATTTTGGCTGCAATACAACGTCCCTTAAGAAAGAAAACTATGCAGCAAGTTGGGGCAGCAGCGTTGTTGATGCAGTGTGCGGGCTTCCACGCTAGTTGCTTAAGTCAGCTGCCCCCTCAGTCTGCTGCTCTAGAGTCTAAGTCTGGAAGCTCTGGATTTGTTACTCAGAAACGCGCGCGCCAGAGTTAGTGCCAGAAAGCAGCAGAAAACTGATTGTAACTGATTAGGAAACAAGAATGAACAACAATGGGAGACCCCTCCAAGTTCTAGGCCCCCCCCAGCTCAGTAGAGCTTGTTACTCAGTTCATCAGCCAATCAGAAAATAGCTAATTTCAGGCTGGCAGGTTTTCTCGGTGAGGCCTGCCAGACGGCCAACAGCCCAAAACCCGGGCGTCGTCCATTTTGCTTGAAAACTGGACCATACCATAATACCGACGCTGCAAACGCAGCCGTGCGGTCAGAATCTGCTAGAAAAATAGTAGCGAGGAGTTGTGGCAGCCTGAACCCAGGCAGTGCCCACGACGGTTTATGCTGACAAACAGGACCAAACAACACGCAACTGGGACCCTAGGCAGCGCATGACGACGCAGGCACGACAGTGCGCGCTGGACGCATGCAGACAGCGACTGCGGTGGCAGTGACTGCCGATAGCGCGACTGCCGAGGAGGCCTGCCGATGGAGCTGAGCACGTCACCGGGGAGAGGGGACTCCAGCGTACTGCAAGACGGCCTCAGCGTGCGTCGGCTCCACTGGACGACACTCCATCAGCGTCGAGTCTCGCCGTCAGTCATCTGCACGCCGATGTACACAATCCGGGAGGACACAACAGAGCACAATGAGCGCAAAAAACCAACACTCCCCCATGACTAACAGGCGTAGTGCACATGGACGGGCAGAGACACGGTCAGCAAAAAGACTCCCCCAGGACACGCAGAAGTGCAGGCAGAGACAAAGAAAGCAAGTCACGGACGTACGCCGACAGAACTCACAGCCTTCTTAAACGAGTCTTGCTTCAGTGCCTTGGTCAGGAAGTCAGCCAGCTGCCGTGCTGTCTCAACCCACACGATGCTGATGCTGCCGTCGTGCAACAACGAACGCACATAGTGATACTCAACATTGATGTGCTTTGTGCGAGTGTGATGCACACCGTCNCAGTCATCTGCACGCCGATGTACACAAGCCGGGAGGACACAACAGAGCACAATGAGCGCAAAAACCAACACTCCCCCATGACTCACAGGCGTAGTGCACATGGGCGGGCAGAGACACGGTCAACACACAGACTCCCCCATTACACGCAGAAGTGCAGGCAGAGACAAAGAAAGCAAATCACGGACGCACGCCGACTGAACTCACAGCCTTCTTAAACGAGTCCTGCTTCAGTGCCTTGGTCAGGAAATCAGCCAGCAGCCGTGCTGTCTCAACCCACACGATGCTGATGCTGCCGTCGTGCAACAACGAACGCACATAGTGATACTCAACATTGATGTGCTTTGTGCGAGTGTGATGCACACCGTCGTTGTCTGCAATGGCCATGGCACTCTCATTGTCACAATGCAAGGTGATGGATGCGACAGACTGACGCAACTCGGACAACAGACAACGCAACCACACACTCTCACACGCGCCTGAGCCAAGTGCCACGTACTCAGACTCAGCAGTGCTGCGAGCAATGTACCTCTACTTGCCACTACGCCAGGACACAGCTGTGCCCCCGACCAGAAAGATCCACCCAGTGCGACTCTTACCGTCTGGACTGCCGGCCAAGTCACTGTCGGTGTAACCCACTGCAACGACGGATGGCTGACGGCGGAACATGAGGCCTCGCCGAGGGGTCGAGACGACATAGCGCAGTACTTGGATCGCGGCCTCAAAGTGGAGGTGACACGGCTTCTGAGAGAACTGGGCCAGGAGGTTAACGGCGAACGCGATGTCTGGACGCGTCGTCGTTGCCAGGAACATCAGTGACCCGATGACCCGCAGATATGTGGTCACATCAACTGGCTCCCCCACAACAGTTGGGTCACGACTTTTCAACTTCACCTGGCCATCAGGTGACATGGGTGAAGATGCGCTAGGCACGAGGGGTAGGTCCTCGGCGAAGCGAGTGGACAGGGTATACACATAGGCAGCCTGGTGAACGTGCAGGACGCCCTGTGAGCGACCATGCTCGAGCTCCATGCCCAGGAAGACTCGAACGGACCCGAGATCCTTCATCTGGTAGGCAGTGTGCAGCAAGTCCTTGACACGCTGGATAGCGGCCGTGTCTGGCGACGCAATGAGGAGATCGTCGACGTAGACCAGAACTGCGGCGAGGGTCTGATCCCGTGGGCTGATGAACAGGGCGGGGTCAGCGGTGCTGCGCTGGAGGCCACCACGGAGAAGCGTGCTGCTGATCTCCTGGTTCCAGCACCGAGGTGACTGCTTCAGGCCATAGAGAGCCTTCCGCAGCCGCCAAACTCTTCCAGTGCCGTCGTCAAAGCCTGGGGGCTACACCATGTAGAGCTCCTCACCCTCAAGTGAGCCATGGAAGAACGCGTTGCTCACGTCCATCTGATGCAGTTCCCACCCATGCTGGGCAACCAGGCTGAAGAGTGCCCGGCTAGTGGAGAACC
>SZWC01015408.1:46312-69845 GCA_023375785.1 Penium margaritaceum | reverse complement strand
AAGTGTGACACTGTAGTGCCAAAGTCTGACGCTCTAGTGCCAGATTTTGAAGCTCCAGTGCCAAAGTATGACGCTCTAATGCCAAAGTGTGACAATCTAGTGCCAAAGTAATACGCTCTAGTACCAACGTGTGAATATCTAGTGCCAACGTGTGATGCTATAGTGCCAAAGTGTGACGCTCTAGTACCAAAATGTGACGCTCTAATGCCAACGTGTGACGCTCTAGTTCCAAAGTGCGACACTCTATTTCCGAAGTGTGATGCTCTAGTGGCACACTGATGCTCTAGTGCCAAAGTTTGAAACTCTGGTGCCAAAGTGTGACGCTCTAGTGCCAAATTGTGACACTCTAGTGCCAAAGTGTGACGCTCTAGTGCCAAATTGTGACACTCTAGTGCCAAAGTGTGACGCTCTACTTCCAAGGAGTGACGCTCTAGTGCCAAAGTGTGAAGCTCGAGTGCCAAATTGTGACGCTCTTGTGTCAAAGTATGGCGCTCTTGTGTCAAAGTGTGACGCTCTAGTGCCAAAGTGTGGAACTCTAGCGCCAAAATGTGACGCTCTAATGCCAAGGTGTGAAGCTCTAGTGCCAAAGTGTGATGCTCTAGTGCCAAAGTGTGATGGTTTAATGCAAAAGTGTGACGCCTGTGTTCTGAACAGTGAAGCTCTAGTGCCAAAGTGTGACGCTCTAGTACCAACGTTTGGAGCTCTAGTTCCAATGTGTGACGCTCTAGTGCCAAAGTGTGACGCTGTAGTGCCAAAGTTGTGCCAGAGTTGTGCCAGAGTTGTGCCAGAGTTGTTCCCAAGTTGTGCCAGTGTTGTGCCAGAGTTGTGCCAGAGTGGTGCCAGAATTGTACCATAGTTGTCGCACAGTTGTGCCAGAGTTGAGTCAGAGTTGTGCCAGAGTTGAGCCAGAGTTGTGCCAGAGTTGAGCAATGCTTGTGCCAGAGTTGAGCCAGAGTTGTGCCAGAGTTGTTCCATAGTTGTGATAGAGTTGTGCCAGAGTTGTGCCAGAGTTGTACCAGAGTTGTGCAATAGTTGTGCCAGAGTTGTGCCGGAGTTGAGCCAGAGTTGTGCCACAGTCGTGCCAGAGTTTAGCCATAATTGTGCCAGAATCGTGCCAGAGTTGTGCGAGAGTTGTGCCACAATTGCGCCAGAGTTGTGCCACAGTCGTGCCAGAGTTTAGCCATAATTGTGCCAGAATCGTGCCAGAGTTGTGCGAGAGTTGTGCCACAATTGCGCCAGAGTTGTGCCACAGTCGTGCCAGAGTTTAGCCATAATTGTGCCAGAATCGTGCCAGAGTTGTGCGAGAGTTGTGCCACAATTGCGCCAGAGTTGTGCCACAGTCGTGCCAGAGTTTAGCCATAATTGTGCCAGAATCGTGCCAGAGTTGTGCGAGAGTTGTGCCACAATTGCGCCAGAGTTGTGCCACAGTCGTGCCAGAGTTTAGCCATAATTGTGCCAGAATCGTGCCAGAGTTGTGCGAGAGTTGTGCCACAATTGCGCCAGAGTTGTGCCACAGTCGTGCCAGAGTTTAGCCATAATTGTGCCAGAATCGTGCCAGAGTTGTGCGAGAGTTGTGCCACAATTGCGCCAGAGTTGTGCCACAGTCGTGCCAGAGTTTAGCCATAATTGTGCCAGAATCGTGCCAGAGTTGTGCGAGAGTTGTGCCACAATTGCGCCAGAGTTGTGCCACAGTCGTGCCAGAGTTTAGCCATAATTGTGCCAGAATCGTGCCAGAGTTGTGCGAGAGTTGTGCCACAATTGCGCCAGAGTTGTGCCACAGTCGTGCCAGAGTTTAGCCATAATTGTGCCAGAATCGTGCCAGAGTTGTGCGAGAGTTGTGCCACAATTGCGCCAGAGTTGTGCCACAGTCGTGCCAGAGTTTAGCCATAATTGTGCCAGAATCGTGCCAGAGTTGTGCGAGAGTTGTGCCACAATTGCGCCAGAGTTGTGCCACAGTCGTGCCAGAGTTTAGCCATAATTGTGCCAGAATCGTGCCAGAGTTGTGCGAGAGTTGTGCCACAATTGCGCCAGAGTTGTGCCACAGTCGTGCCAGAGTTTAGCCATAATTGTGCCAGAATCGTGCCAGAGTTGTGCGAGAGTTGTGCCACAATTGCGCCAGAGTTGTGCCACAGTCGTGCCAGAGTTTAGCCATAATTGTGCCAGAATCGTGCCAGAGTTGTGCGAGAGTTGTGCCACAATTGCGCCAGAGTTGTGCCACAGTCGTGCCAGAGTTTAGCCATAATTGTGCCAGAATCGTGCCAGAGTTGTGCGAGAGTTGTGCCACAATTGCGCCAGAGTTGTGCCACAGTCGTGCCAGAGTTTAGCCATAATTGTGCCAGAATCGTGCCAGAGTTGTGCGAGAGTTGTGCCACAATTGCGCCAGAGTTGTGCCACAGTCGTGCCAGAGTTTAGCCATAATTGTGCCAGAATCGTGCCAGAGTTGTGCGAGAGTTGTGCCACAATTGCGCCAGAGTTGTGCCACAGTCGTGCCAGAGTTTAGCCATAATTGTGCCAGAATCGTGCCAGAGTTGTGCGAGAGTTGTGCCACAATTGCGCCAGAGTTGTGCCACAGTCGTGCCAGAGTTTAGCCATAATTGTGCCAGAATCGTGCCAGAGTTGTGCGAGAGTTGTGCCACAATTGCGCCAGAGTTGTGCCACAGTCGTGCCAGAGTTTAGCCATAATTGTGCCAGAATCGTGCCAGAGTTGTGCGAGAGTTGTGCCACAATTGCGCCAGAGTTGTGCCACAGTCGTGCCAGAGTTTAGCCATAATTGTGCCAGAATCGTGCCAGAGTTGTGCGAGAGTTGTGCCACAATTGCGCCAGAGTTGTGCCACAGTCGTGCCAGAGTTTAGCCATAATTGTGCCAGAATCGTGCCAGAGTTGTGCGAGAGTTGTGCCACAATTGCGCCAGAGTTGTGCCACAGTCGTGCCAGAGTTTAGCCATAATTGTGCCAGAATCGTGCCAGAGTTGTGCGAGAGTTGTGCCACAATTGCGCCAGAGTTGTGCCACAGTCGTGCCAGAGTTTAGCCATAATTGTGCCAGAATCGTGCCAGAGTTGTGCGAGAGTTGTGCCACAATTGCGCCAGAGTTGTGCCACAGTCGTGCCAGAGTTTAGCCATAATTGTGCCAGAATCGTGCCAGAGTTGTGCGAGAGTTGTGCCACAATTGCGCCAGAGTTGTGCCACAGTCGTGCCAGAGTTTAGCCATAATTGTGCCAGAATCGTGCCAGAGTTGTGCGAGAGTTGTGCCACAATTGCGCCAGAGTTGTGCCACAGTCGTGCCAGAGTTTAGCCATAATTGTGCCAGAATCGTGCCAGAGTTGTGCGAGAGTTGTGCCACAATTGCGCCAGAGTTGTGCCACAGTCGTGCCAGAGTTTAGCCATAATTGTGCCAGAATCGTGCCAGAGTTGTGCGAGAGTTGTGCCACAATTGCGCCAGAGTTGTGCCACAGTCGTGCCAGAGTTTAGCCATAATTGTGCCAGAATCGTGCCAGAGTTGTGCGAGAGTTGTGCCACAATTGCGCCAGAGTTGTGCCACAGTCGTGCCAGAGTTTAGCCATAATTGTGCCAGAATCGTGCCAGAGTTGTGCGAGAGTTGTGCCACAATTGCGCCAGAGTTGTGCCACAGTCGTGCCAGAGTTTAGCCATAATTGTGCCAGAATCGTGCCAGAGTTGTGCGAGAGTTGTGCCACAATTGCGCCAGAGTTGTGCCACAGTCGTGCCAGAGTTTAGCCATAATTGTGCCAGAATCGTGCCAGAGTTGTGCGAGAGTTGTGCCACAATTGCGCCAGAGTTGTGCCACAGTCGTGCCAGAGTTTAGCCATAATTGTGCCAGAATCGTGCCAGAGTTGTGCGAGAGTTGTGCCACAATTGCGCCAGAGTTGTGCCACAGTCGTGCCAGAGTTTAGCCATAATTGTGCCAGAATCGTGCCAGAGTTGTGCGAGAGTTGTGCCACAATTGCGCCAGAGTTGTGCCACAGTCGTGCCAGAGTTTAGCCATAATTGTGCCAGAATCGTGCCAGAGTTGTGCGAGAGTTGTGCCACAATTGCGCCAGAGTTGTGCCACAGTCGTGCCAGAGTTTAGCCATAATTGTGCCAGAATCGTGCCAGAGTTGTGCGAGAGTTGTGCCACAATTGCGCCAGAGTTGTGCCACAGTCGTGCCAGAGTTTAGCCATAATTGTGCCAGAATCGTGCCAGAGTTGTGCGAGAGTTGTGCCACAATTGCGCCAGAGTTGTGCCACAGTCGTGCCAGAGTTTAGCCATAATTGTGCCAGAATCGTGCCAGAGTTGTGCGAGAGTTGTGCCACAATTGCGCCAGAGTTGTGCCACAGTCGTGCCAGAGTTTAGCCATAATTGTGCCAGAATCGTGCCAGAGTTGTGCGAGAGTTGTGCCACAATTGCGCCAGAGTTGTGCCACAGTCGTGCCAGAGTTTAGCCATAATTGTGCCAGAATCGTGCCAGAGTTGTGCGAGAGTTGTGCCACAATTGCGCCAGAGTTGTGCCACAGTCGTGCCAGAGTTTAGCCATAATTGTGCCAGAATCGTGCCAGAGTTGTGCGAGAGTTGTGCCACAATTGCGCCAGAGTTGTGCCACAGTCGTGCCAGAGTTTAGCCATAATTGTGCCAGAATCGTGCCAGAGTTGTGCGAGAGTTGTGCCACAATTGCGCCAGAGTTGTGCCACAGTCGTGCCAGAGTTTAGCCATAATTGTGCCAGAATCGTGCCAGAGTTGTGCGAGAGTTGTGCCACAATTGCGCCAGAGTTGTGCCACAGTCGTGCCAGAGTTTAGCCATAATTGTGCCAGAATCGTGCCAGAGTTGTGCGAGAGTTGTGCCACAATTGCGCCAGAGTTGTGCCACAGTCGTGCCAGAGTTTAGCCATAATTGTGCCAGAATCGTGCCAGAGTTGTGCGAGAGTTGTGCCACAATTGCGCCAGAGTTGTGCCACAGTCGTGCCAGAGTTTAGCCATAATTGTGCCAGAATCGTGCCAGAGTTGTGCCAGAGTTGTGCCATTGTTTTGCCAACATTGTACCATAGTTGTGCCAGAGTTGTGCCATGTTTGTGCCAGAGTTGTGCCAGAGTTGTGCCACAGTCGTGCCAGATTTGTGCCAGAATTGTGCCGGAGTTGTGCCAGAGTTGTGCTAGGGTTGAGCCAGGGTTGTGCCATAATTGTGCCAGAATTGTACCAGAGTTGTGCCAGTGTTGTGCCAGAGTTGTGCCAGAGTTGTGCCATAGTTGTGCCAGAGTTGTGCCAGTGTTGTTCCAGAGCTGTGCAAGCTTTGTGCCAGGGTTGTGCAAGAGTCGTGCCAGAGTTTTGCCAGAGCTGTGCCAGAGTTGTGCCATAGTTGGTCCAGAGTTGTGCCATAGTTGTGCCAGAGTTGTGCCAGAGTTGTGCCAGATTTGTGCCAGAGTTGTGCCAGAGTTGTGCCAGAGTTGTGCCAGAGTTTTGCCGACCGAGGTGGTTCAGGCCAGAGCTGAATCATTATTGAGAGTTTCCAGCTGGTGGGAGTCCTGTCAGGTTTACGGGACTTGTTCTGACATCCCCCCATAAACTGACAGGACTCAGGTATGAAGCGTGTCTGGAAGAAAGGGGAAAGAGCTGAGAGGAGGACTAGGCAGGGAAATCATCCATTCATCGGAGAAGCGTCTTAGAGGACAGCCATCGTCTTGAGGTTGAGCGTCCAAGTCGAGAGGAACCGTTGATTCACGTAGAGGATTTCCTTGAAGGTATCATAGAAGATCCGGTCTGAAGCCTTGAGCTGATCGCGAGTTCCTGTATACTGTTGGACTACGGGGTGAGAGATCTTTCCTTGTAGGTGTGACACAGTCGCATGCGTCACATTTTCCTCCTGTTCTCTCAACAGATTGGAGAAAATCTGGTACTGGCGACATACCAGATGGCCGGTGAGTGCAGGAGTTAGTTGCCATGGAATATGGCAGTGGTGTTAGTGGAGGACGCTGCGACAACGTCGCGCTGCAAGAGGCACTGCCGCTTGCGCCTGTGCTTTGGGTACCTGCGCCTGTGCCTAAGGTACCTGCGCCCGTGCCTAAGGTACCTGCGCCCGTGCCTAAGGTACCTGCGCCCGTGCCTAAGGTACCTGCGCCCGTGCCTAAGGTACCTGCGCCCGTGCCTAAGGTACCTGCGCCCGTGCCTAAGGTACCTGCGCCCGTGCCTAAGGTACCTGCGCCCGTGCCTAAGGTACCTGCGCCCGTGCCTAAGGTACCTGCGCCCGTGCCTAAGGTACCTGCGCCCGTGCCTAAGGTACCTGCGCCCGTGCCTAAGGTACCTGCGCCCGTGCCTAAGGTACCTGCGCCCGTGCCTAAGGTACCTGCGCCCGTGCCTAAGGTACCTGCGCCCGTGCCTAAGGTACCTGCGCCCGTGCCTAAGGTACCTGCGCCCGTGCCTAAGGTACCTGCGCCCGTGCCTAAGGTACCTGCGCCCGTGCCTAAGGTACCTGCGCCCGTGCCTAAGGTACCTGCGCCCGTGCCTAAGGTACCTGCGCCCGTGCCTAAGGTACCTGCGCCCGTGCCTAAGGTACCTGCGCCCGTGCCTAAGGTACCTGCGCCCGTGCCTAAGGTACCTGCGCCCGTGCCTAAGGTACCTGCGCCCGTGCCTAAGGTACCTGCGCCCGTGCCTAAGGTACCTGCGCCCGTGCCTAAGGTACCTGCGCCCGTGCCTAAGGTACCTGCGCCCGTGCCTAAGGTACCTGCGCCCGTGCCTAAGGTACCTGCGCCCGTGCCTAAGGTACCTGCGCCCGTGCCTAAGGTACCTGCGCCCGTGCCTAAGGTACCTGCGCCCGTGCCTAAGGTACCTGCGCCCGTGCCTAAGGTACCTGCGCCCGTGCCTAAGGTACCTGCGCCCGTGCCTAAGGTACCTGCGCCCGTGCCTAAGGTACCTGCGCCCGTGCCTAAGGTACCTGCGCCCGTGCCTAAGGTACCTGCGCCCGTGCCTAAGGTACCTGCGCCCGTGCCTAAGGTACCTGCGCCCGTGCCTAAGGTACCTGCGCCCGTGCCTAAGGTACCTGCGCCCGTGCCTAAGGTACCTGCGCCCGTGCCTAAGGTACCTGCGCCCGTGCCTAAGGTACCTGCGCCCGTGCCTAAGGTACCTACGCCTGTGCCTAGGGTACCTGCGCCTGTGCCTAGGGTACCTGCGCCTGTCCCTAGGATACCTGCGTGTGCGCCTAGGGTACATGCGCCTGTTCCTAGGGTACCTGCGCCTGAGCATAGGGTACCTACGCCTGTGCGTAGGGTACCTGCGCCTGTGTCTAGGGTACCTGCGCCTGTGCCTATGGTACCTGCGCCTGTGCTTAGGGTACCTGCGCCTGTGTCCAGGTTACCTATGCCTATGCCTATGGGACTTGCGCCTGTGCCTACGGTACCTGCGCCTGTGCCTAGGGTGCCTGCGCATGTACCTAGGGTACCTGCGCCTGTGCCTAGGGTACCTGCGCCTGTGCTTAGGGTACCTGTGCATGTGCCTAAGGTACCTGTGCTGCGCCTTTGACTAGAATACCTGCGCCTGTGCCTAGGGTACCTGCGCTTGGGCCTGGGGTACCTGTGCCTGTGCCTAGGGTGCATGCGCCTGAGCATAGGGTACCTGCGCCTGTGCCTAGGGTACCTGCGCCTTTGCCTAGGGTACCTGCGCTTGTCCTTAGGGTACCTGCGCCTATGCATTGGGTACCTGCGCCTGTGCCTAGGGTACCTGCGCCTGTGCCTAGGGTACCTGTGCCTGTCGCAAATCTAGTGTCTGTCGCAAATCAACTCCTTGTCGCATATTAACTCCCTGTCGCAAGTCAACTGCCTGTCGCATATCAACGCCATGTCGAAATCAACTCCTTGTCGCATATTAACTCCCTGTCGCAAGTCAACTGCCTGTCGCATATCAACGCCATGTCGAAATCAACTCCTTGTCGCATATTAACTCCCTGTCGCAAGTCAACTGCCTGTCGCATATCAACGCCATGTCGAAATCAACTCCTTGTCGCATATTAACTCCCTGTCGCAAGTCAACTGCCTGTCGCATATCAACGCCATGTCGAAATCAACTCCTTGTCGCATATTAACTCCCTGTCGCAAGTCAACTGCCTGTCGCATATCAACGCCATGTCGAAATCAACTCCTTGTCGCATATTAACTCCCTGTCGCAAGTCAACTGCCTGTCGCATATCAACGCCATGTCGAAATCAACTCCTTGTCGCATATTAACTCCCTGTCGCAAGTCAACTGCCTGTCGCATATCAACGCCATGTCGAAATCAACTCCTTGTCGCATATTAACTCCCTGTCGCAAGTCAACTGCCTGTCGCATATCAACGCCATGTCGAAATCAACTCCTTGTCGCATATTAACTCCCTGTCGCAAGTCAACTGCCTGTCGCATATCAACGCCATGTCGAAATCAACTCCTTGTCGCATATTAACTCCCTGTCGCAAGTCAACTGCCTGTCGCATATCAACGCCATGTCGAAATCAACTCCTTGTCGCATATTAACTCCCTGTCGCAAGTCAACTGCCTGTCGCATATCAACGCCATGTCGAAATCAACTCCTTGTCGCATATTAACTCCCTGTCGCAAGTCAACTGCCTGTCGCATATCAACGCCATGTCGAAATCAACTCCTTGTCGCATATTAACTCCCTGTCGCAAGTCAACTGCCTGTCGCATATCAACGCCATGTCGAAATCAACTCCTTGTCGCATATTAACTCCCTGTCGCAAGTCAACTGCCTGTCGCATATCAACGCCATGTCGAAATCAACTCCTTGTCGCATATTAACTCCCTGTCGCAAGTCAACTGCCTGTCGCATATCAACGCCATGTCGAAATCAACTCCTTGTCGCATATTAACTCCCTGTCGCAAGTCAACTGCCTGTCGCATATCAACGCCATGTCGAAATCAACTCCTTGTCGCATATTAACTCCCTGTCGCAAGTCAACTGCCTGTCGCATATCAACGCCATGTCGAAATCAACTCCTTGTCGCATATTAACTCCCTGTCGCAAGTCAACTGCCTGTCGCATATCAACGCCATGTCGAAATCAACTCCTTGTCGCATATTAACTCCCTGTCGCAAGTCAACTGCCTGTCGCATATCAACGCCATGTCGAAATCAACTCCTTGTCGCATATTAACTCCCTGTCGCAAGTCAACTGCCTGTCGCATATCAACGCCATGTCGAAATCAACTCCTTGTCGCATATTAACTCCCTGTCGCAAGTCAACTGCCTGTCGCATATCAACGCCATGTCGAAATCAACTCCTTGTCGCATATTAACTCCCTGTCGCAAGTCAACTGCCTGTCGCATATCAACGCCATGTCGAAATCAACTCCTTGTCGCATATTAACTCCCTGTCGCAAGTCAACTGCCTGTCGCATATCAACGCCATGTCGAAATCAACTCCTTGTCGCATATTAACTCCCTGTCGCAAGTCAACTGCCTGTCGCATATCAACGCCATGTCGAAATCAACTCCTTGTCGCATATTAACTCCCTGTCGCAAGTCAACTGCCTGTCGCATATCAACGCCATGTCGAAATCAACTCCTTGTCGCATATTAACTCCCTGTCGCAAGTCAACTGCCTGTCGCATATCAACGCCATGTCGAAATCAACTCCTTGTCGCATATTAACTCCCTGTCGCAAGTCAACTGCCTGTCGCATATCAACGCCATGTCGAAATCAACTCCTTGTCGCATATTAACTCCCTGTCGCAAGTCAACTGCCTGTCGCATATCAACGCCATGTCGAAATCAACTCCTTGTCGCATATTAACTCCCTGTCGCAAGTCAACTGCCTGTCGCATATCAACGCCATGTCGAAATCAACTCCTTGTCGCATATTAACTCCCTGTCGCAAGTCAACTGCCTGTCGCATATCAACGCCATGTCGAAATCAACTCCTTGTCGCATATTAACTCCCTGTCGCAAGTCAACTGCCTGTCGCATATCAACGCCATGTCGAAATCAACTCCTTGTCGCATATTAACTCCCTGTCGCAAGTCAACTGCCTGTCGCATATCAACGCCATGTCGAAATCAACTCCTTGTCGCATATTAACTCCCTGTCGCAAGTCAACTGCCTGTCGCATATCAACGCCATGTCGAAATCAACTCCTTGTCGCATATTAACTCCCTGTCGCAAGTCAACTGCCTGTCGCATATCAACGCCATGTCGAAATCAACTCCTTGTCGCATATTAACTCCCTGTCGCAAGTCAACTGCCTGTCGCATATCAACGCCATGTCGAAATCAACTCCTTGTCGCATATTAACTCCCTGTCGCAAGTCAACTGCCTGTCGCAAATCAACTCTGGCACAACTCTGGCACAACTTTGGCACAACTCTGGCACAACGCTGGAACAACTCTGGGAAAACTCTGGCACAACTCTGGCACAAAGCTGGCATAAATCTGGTAAAACTATGGCACATTTGTGGCACAACTCTCGCACAACTCTGGCACAACTCTGGCACAACTCTGGCACATCTCTGGCACAACTCTGGCAAAACTCTGGCACGACTCTTGAACAACCCTGGCACAAATCTGGCATGGCTCCGGCAGAACAGTGGCACAACTCTGGCACAACTCTGGCACAACTCTGGCACAACTCTGGCACAACTCTGGCACAACTCTGGAACAAGTCCGACACAACTCTGGCACAACTCTGGCACTACTATGGCACAACTTTGGCACAACTCTGGCACAACTGTGGCACAACTCTGGTACAACTCTGGCACAACTCTGGCACATCTCTGGCACAACTTTGGCACAACTTTGGCAAAACTCTGGCACAACTTTGGCACAACTCTGGCACAACTCTGGCACAACTCTAGCACAACTCTGGCACAAATCTGGCACACATCTGGCACAACTCTGGCACAACTATGGCACGACTCTGGCACAACTATGGCACAACTCAGGCACAGCTCTGGCAAAACCCTGGCACGACTCTTGCACAAACCTGGCACAAATCTGGCACAGCTCTGGCACAACACTGGCACAACTCTAGCACAACTCCGGCACAACTCTGGCACAACTCTGGCACAACTCTGGCACAACTCTGGCACACTTCTGGCACGATTCTGGCACAGATCTGGCACAACCCTGGCTCAACCCTGGCACAACTCTGGCACAACTCTGGCACGACTCTGGCACAAATCTGGCACAACTCTGGCACAACTCAGGCACAAACATGGCACAACTCTGGCACAACTATGGCACAACTCTGGCACAGCTCTGGCACAACACTAGCACAACTCTAGCACAACTCTGGCACAGCTCTGGCACAACACTAGCACAACTCTAGCACAACTCTGGCACAGCTCTGGCACAACACTAGCACAACTCTAGCACAACTCTGGCACAGCTCTGGCACAACACTAGCACAACTCTAGCACAACTCTGGCACAGCTCTGGCACAACACTAGCACAACTCTAGCACAACTCTGGCACAGCTCTGGCACAACACTAGCACAACTCTAGCACAACTCTGGCACAGCTCTGGCACAACACTAGCACAACTCTAGCACAACTCTGGCACAGCTCTGGCACAACACTAGCACAACTCTAGCACAACTCTGGCACAGCTCTGGCACAACACTAGCACAACTCTAGCACAACTCTGGCACAGCTCTGGCACAACACTAGCACAACTCTAGCACAACTCTGGCACAGCTCTGGCACAACACTAGCACAACTCTAGCACAACTCTGGCACAGCTCTGGCACAACACTAGCACAACTCTAGCACAACTCTGGCACAGCTCTGGCACAACTCTGGCACAACTCAGGCACAGCTCTGGCACAACCCTGGCTCAACCCTGGCACAACTCTGGCACAACTATGGCACGACTCTGGCAGAACTATGGCTCAACTCTGGCACAACTCTGGAAAAACCCTGGCACGACTCTTGCACAACCCTGGCACAAATCTGGCACAGCTCTGGCACAACACTGGCACAACTCTGGAACAACTCCGGCACAACTCTGGCACAACTCTGGTACAACTCTGGCACAACTCTGGCACAACTCTGCCACGATTCTGGCACAATACTGGCACAAGTCTGGTACAACTCTGGCACAACTCTGGCACAACTCTGGCACAACTCTGGCACAACTCTGTAACAACTCTGGCACAACTCAAGTACAACTTGTGCACAACCCTGGCACAAATGTGGCAGAACTATGGCACAACGTTTGCACAACTCTCCCACAACTCCGGCACAACTCTGGCACAACTCTGGCACAACTATGGCACCACATTGACACAGCTCTTGCACATCTCTGGCACAACTCTGGCACAACTCTGGTACAACTCTGGCATAACTCTGGCACAATTCTGGCACAACTCTGGCACAACTCTGGCACACCTCTGGCACAACTCTGGTACAACTCTGGCACAACTCTGGCACACTCCTGGCACATCTCTGGCACTACTCTTGCACAGCCTTGGCACAAATCTGGCACAGCTCTGGCACAACACTACCACAACTCTAGCACAACTCTGGCACAACTCTGGCACAACTCTGACACAACCCTGGCACAACTCTGGCACAACTCTGGCACAACTCTGGCTCAACTTTGGCACAACGCTGGCACAACTCTGGCACAACTCTGACACAACTCTGGCACAACTGTGGCACAACTCTGGTACAACTCTGGCACACATCTGGCACAACTCTGGCACAACTATGGCATAACATTGGCAAAACTCTAGCACAACTCTGGCACAACTCTGGCTAAACTCTGGCACAACTCTGGCAGAAATCTGGCACAAATATGGCACAACTTTGGCACAACTATGGCACAACTCTGGCACAACTCTGGCACAACACTGGCACAACTCTTGCACATTTCATGTACAACTCTGGCACAACTCTGGCACAACTCTGGCACAACTCTGGCACAACGCTGGAACAATTTTGGCAAAAATCTGGCACAACGGTGGCACAAATCTGGCACAACTTTGGCACAACTCTGGCCCAACTCTTGCACAACTCTGGCACAACTCTGGCACAACTATGGCACAACTCTGGCACAACTCTGGCACGACTCTTGCACAACCGTGGCACAAATCTGGCACAGCTCTGGCAAAACACTGGCACAACTCTGGCACAAAGCTGGCACAACTCTGGCACAACTCAAGCACAACTCTGGCACAACTCTGACACAACTCTGGCACAATTCTGGCACAACTCTGTCACAACTCTGGCTCAAATCCGGCACAACTCTGGTAGAACTGTTGCACAACTCTGGTACAACTCTGGCACAACTCTGGCACAACTCTAGCATAACTATGGCACCACTCTGGCACAACTCTGGCTCAACTCTGGCACAAGTCTGGCTCAACTCTGGCACAACTCTGGCTCAACTCTGGCACAACTCTAGCTCAACTCTGGCACAATTGTGCCACAAGTGTGGTACAATTCTGGTACAACTCTAGCACAACTCTGGCACAACACTGGCACAACTCTGGCACAATTCTGGCACAATTCTGGTACATCTCTGGCATAACTCTGGCACAATTCTGGCACAACTCTGGCTCAACTCTGGCACAAGTCTGGCACAACTCTGGCTCAACTCTGGCACAAGTCTGGCACAACTCTGGCTCAACTCTGGCACAAGTCTGGCACAACTCTGGCTCAACTCTGGCACAAGTCTGGCACAACTCTGGCTCAACTCTGGCACAAGTCTGGCACAACTCTGGCTCAACTCTGGCACAAGTCTGGCACAACTCTGGCTCAACTCTGGCACAAGTCTGGCACAACTCTGGCTCAACTCTGGCACAAGTCTGGCACAACTCTGGCTCAACTCTGGCACAAGTCTGGCACAACTCTGGCTCAACTCTGGCACAAGTCTGGCACAACTCTGGCTCAACTCTGGCACAAGTCTGGCACAACTCTGGCTCAACTCTGGCACAAGTCTGGCACAACTCTGGCTCAACTCTGGCACAAGTCTGGCACAACTCTGGCTCAACTCTGGCACAAGTCTGGCACAACTCTGGCTCAACTCTGGCACAAGTCTGGCACAACTCTGGCTCAACTCTGGCACAAGTCTGGCACAACTCTGGCTCAACTCTGGCACAAGTCTGGCACAACTCTGGCTCAACTCTGGCACAAGTCTGGCACAACTCTGGCTCAACTCTGGCACAAGTCTGGCACAACTCTGGCTCAACTCTGGCACAAGTCTGGCACAACTCTGGCTCAACTCTGGCACAAGTCTGGCACAACTCTGGCTCAACTCTGGCACAAGTCTGGCACAACTCTGGCTCAACTCTGGCACAAGTCTGGCACAACTCTGGCTCAACTCTGGCACAAGTCTGGCACAACTCTGGCTCAACTCTGGCACAAGTCTGGCACAACTCTGGCTCAACTCTGGCACAAGTCTGGCACAACTCTGGCTCAACTCTGGCACAAGTCTGGCACAACTCTGGCTCAACTCTGGCACAAGTCTGGCACAACTCTGGCTCAACTCTGGCACAAGTCTGGCACAACTCTGGCTCAACTCTGGCACAAGTCTGGCACAACTCTGGCTCAACTCTGGCACAAGTCTGGCACAACTCTGGCTCAACTCTGGCACAAGTCTGGCACAACTCTGGCTCAACTCTGGCACAAGTCTGGCACAACTCTGGCTCAACTCTGGCACAAGTCTGGCACAACTCTGGCTCAACTCTGGCACAAGTCTGGCACAACTCTGGCACAACTCTGGCACTATTCTGGCACAATTCTGGCACAACTCGGGCTCAACTCTGGCACAACTCTGGCACAACTCTGGCACAACTCTGACACAAATTGGGCACAACTCAGGCACAACTACGGCACAACTTTGGCAAAACTCTGGCACAACTCTGGCACAACTCTGGCATAACCATGGCATAATTCTGACAGAACTCTGGCACAACTGTGGCACAACTCTGGCAGAACTCTGGCACAACTCATGTACAAAACTGGCACAACTCTAGCACAACTCTGGCACAACTCTGGCACAACTCTGGCACAACGCTGGAACAACTATGGGAAAACTCTAGCACAACTCTGGTACAAATCTGGCATAAGTCTGGCACAACTCTGGCACAATTGTGGCACAACTCTCGCACAACTCTGGCACAACTCTGGCACAACTCTCGCACAACTCTGGAAAAACTATGGCACGACTCTTGCACAACTCTGGCACAAATCTGGCACAGCTCGGGCACAACAGTGGCACAACTCTGTCACAACTCTGGCACAACTCTAGAAAACTCTGGCACAACTCTGGCACAAGTCCGGCACAACTCTGGCACAACTCTGGCACGACTCTTGCACATCCCTGGCACAAATTTGGCACAGCTCTGGCACAACAGTGGCACAAATCTGGCACAGCTCTGGCACAACTCTGGCACAACTGTGGCACAACTCTGGTTCAATTCTGGCACAACTCTGGCACACCTCTGGCACAAATCTGGCACAACTCTGGCACAACTCTGGCACAACTATGGCACAGCTCTGGCACAACTATGGCACAACTCTGGCACAGCTCTGGCAAAACTCTGGCACGACTCTTGCACAACCCTGGCACAAATCTGGCACAGCTCTGGCACAACACTGGCACAACTCTCGCACAACTGTGGCACAACTCTGGCACAACTCTAGCACAACTATGGCACAACTCTGGCACAATTCTGGCACGATTCTGTCACAATTCTTGCACAACTCTGGCTCAATCCTGGCACACATCTGGCACAACTCTGGCACAACTCTGGCACAAATCTGGCACAAATGTGGCACAACTCTGGCACAACTCAGGAAGAAACATGGCACAATTATGGCACAACTATGGCACAATGTTGGCAAAACTATGGCACAACTCTGGCACAACTCTGGAACAACTCTGGCACAACACTTGTACAACTCTGGCACAACTCTGGCACAACTCTGGCACAACTCCGGCACAACTCTGGCACAACTCTGCTACAACTCTGGTAAAAATCTTGCACAACTCTGGCACGACTCTGGCACACCTCTGGCACAACTCTGGCACAACTTTGGTGCAATTGTGGCACAACTCTGGCACAACTCTGGCAGAACTCTGGCACAACTCTGGCACAACTCTGGCACAACTTTGGCACAATCCTGGCACAACTCTGGCACAACTCTGGAACAACTCTGGCACAACACTTGTACAACTCTGGCACAACTCTGGCTCAACTCTGGCACAACGCTGGCACAACTCTGGCACAGCTCTTACACAACTCTAGCACAACTGTGGCACAACTCCGGTACAACTCTTGAACACCGCTGGCACAACTCTGGCACAACTATGGCACAACTTTTGTAAAACTCTGGCACAACTCTGGCTAAATTCTGGCTAAACTCTGGCACAACTCTGTCAGAACTCTGGCACAAATGTGGCACAACTTTGGCACAACTATGGCATAACTCTGGAACAACTCTGGCACAACACTGGCACAACTCTAGCACATTTCATGTACAACTCTGGCACAACTATGGAACACCTCTGGCACAACTCTGGCACAACACTGGAATAATTCTCGCAAAACTCTGGCACAACGGTGGCACAAATCTGGCACAAATCTGGCACAACTCTGGCACAACTCTGGCACAACTCTTGCACAACTCTAGCACAACTCTGGCACAACTCTGGCACAACTCTCGCACGACTCTTGCACAACCCTGGGACAAATCTGGCACAGCTCTGGCACAACACTGGCACAACTCTGGAACAATTCTGGCAGAACTCTAGCACAACTCTGGCACAACTCTAGCACAACTCTTGCACAACACTGGCACAACTCTGGCACAACCCTGGCACAACTCTGGCACAATTCTGGCACAACTCTGGCACAACTCTGGCTCAACTCCGGCACAACTTTGGCACAACTGTGGCACAACCATAGTACAACTCTGGCACAACTCTGGCACAACTATAGCACAACTATGGCACAACTCTGGCACAACTCTGGCTCAACTCTGGCACATGTCTGGCTCAACTCTGGCACAACTCTGGCTCAGCTCTGCCACAACTCTGGCTCAACTTTGGCACAACTGTGGCTCAACTATAACACAACTCCGGCTCAACTCTGGCTCAACTCTGGCACTAGAGCGTCACACTTAAGCACTAGAGCGTTACATGTTGGCACTAGAGCGTCACACTTTGGCATAAGAGCGTCATAATTTGTCACTAGAGCGTCACACTTTGGCACTAGCGCTTCACACTTTGGCACTAGAGCGTCACTTTGTGGCACTATACCTTCACACTTTGGCACTGGAGCGTCACACTTGGGTACTGGAGCTTCAGACTTTGGCACTAGAGCGTCACACTTTGGAACAGGAGAGTCACACTTTGGCATTAGAGCGTCACAATTTCGTACTAGAGCGTCACACTTTGGCACTAGATTTCGAACTTTGGCACTAGAGCGTCACACTTTGGCACTAGAGCGTCACACTCTGGCACTAGAGAATCACACCTTGGTACTAGAGCGTCACACTTTGGCACTAGAGCACCACACTTTGGCACTAGAGCTCCACACTTTGGCACTATAGCGTCACACTTTGGCACTACAGCGTCANTGGCACAACTCTGGCACAACTCTGGCTCAACTCTGGCACAAGTCTGGCTCAACTCTGGCACAACTCTGGCTCAGCTCTGGCACAACTCTGGCTCAACTTTGGCACAACTGTGGCTCAACTATAACACAACTCCGGCTCAACTCTGGCTCAACTCTGGCACTAGAGCGTCACACTTTGGCACTAGAGCGTTACACGTTGGCACTAGAGCGTCACACTTTGGCATAAGAGCGTCATAATTTGTCACTAGAGCGTCACACTTTGGCACTAGCGCTTCACACTTTGGCACTAGAGCGTCACTTTGTGGCACTATACCTTCACACTTTGGCACTGGAGCGTCACACTTGGGTACTGGAGTTTCAGACTTTGGCACTAGAGCGTCACACTTTGGAACAGGAGAGTCACACTTTGGCATTAGAGCGTCACAATTTCGTACTAGAGCGTCATACTTTGGCACTATATTTCGAACTTTGGCACTAGAGCGTCACACTTTGGCACTACAGCGTCACTCCTTGGAAGTAGAGCGTCACACTTTGGCACTAGAGTGTCAAACTTTGGCACTAGAGCATCACACTTTGGCACCAGAGTTTCAAACTTTGGCACTAGAGCGTTCGTGTGCCACTAGAGCGTCACACTTTGGCAATAGAGTGTCGTACTTTGGAACTAGAGCGTCACACTTTGGTACTAGAGCGTCACACTTTGGCACTAGAGCATCACACGTTGGCACTAAAGATCCACACTTTGGCACTAGAGCGTCACACTTTGGCAGTAGAGTGTCACACTTTGGCACTAGAGCGTCACACTTTGGCACAAGAGCTTCAAACTCTGGCACTAGAGCGTCAGACTTTGGCACTACAGCATCACACTTTGGCACTAGAGCATCACACTTTGGCACTAGAGCCTCACACTTAGGCACTAGAGCGTCAAACCTTGGCACTAGAGCTTCACACTTTGCCACTAGAGCGTCACACTTTGGCACTAGAGCGTCACACTTTGGCACTAGAGCGTCACACTTTGGCACTAGAGCGTCACACTTTGGCACTAGAGTTCCACACTTTGGCACTATAGCGTCACACTTGGACACTATAACGTCACACATTGGCACTAGAGCGTCACACTTTGGCAATAGAGCTTCACACTTTGGCTCTAGAGCGTCACTCCTTGGAACTAGAGCATCACACTTTGGCACTCCAGTGTCACAACTTGGCACTAGAGCGTCACACTGTGGCACTAGAGTCTCCAATTTTGGTACTAGAGTGTCACATTTGAGCACTAGAGCGTCACACTTTGGTACTAGAGCACCATACTTTGGCACTAGAGCATCACACGTTGGTACTAGAGATTCACACTTTGGCACTAGAGCGTCACGCATTGGCACTAAAGTGTCACACTTCGGCACTAGAGTGCACACTTTGGCACTAGAGCTTCAACCGTTTGGCACTAGAGCGTCAGATTTTGGCACTACAGCGTCACAAATTCGCACTAGAGCGTCACTTTGGCACCAGAGCATCACACTTTGGCACTAGAGTTCCAAATGTTGGTATTAGAGCGTCACAATTTGGCACTATAACGTCTTACTTTGGCACTAGAGCGTCACCTGTTTGGCACTAGAGCATCACACATTGGCACTAGACCTTCACACTTTGGCACTAGACCGTCACACTTTGGCACTAGATCGTTACACTTTGGCACTAGAGCGTCACACTTTGGCACTAGAGCTTCATACTTTGGTACTAGAGCGTCACACTATGGCACTAGAGCGTCCCAGTTTGGCACTAGATTGTCACACTTTGGCACTAGAGCGTCACACTTTGGCACTAGAGCTTCACACTTTGGCACCAGAGCGTTACACTTTGGCTCTAGAGCGTCACACGTTGGCACTAGAGCGTCACACTTGAGAACAAGAGCGTCACACTTTGGCACTAGAGCGTCACACATTGGCACTAGAGCATCACATGTTGGCACTATAGTTTCAAACGTTGGCACTAGAGCATCACACTTTGGCACTAGAGCGCCACACTTTGACACACGAGCTTCACACGTTGGCACTAGAGCTTCACACTTTGGCACTAGAGCGTCACACTTTGGCACTAGAGCATCGCACTTTGGCACTACAGTGTCACACTTTGGTACTAGAGCGTCACCCTTGGGCACAAGAGCGTCACACTTTGGGACTAGAGCGTCAGACTTTGGGACTAGAGTGTCACACTTTGGCACTAGAGCGTCACACTCTGGCACTAGCGCCTTACAGTTTGGCACTAGAGCGTCACACTGTGGCACTAGACCTTCACAATTGGGTACAAGAGCGTCACACTTTGGCACTATAGCTTCACACTTTGGCACTAGAGCGTCACACTTTGGCACAGGAAAGTCACAATTTGGTACTAGAGCCTTACACTTTGGCACTAGACTGTCACACTTGGGCACTGGAGATTCGAACGTTGGCACTAGAGTATCACACTTTGGCACTAGAGCATCACACTATGGCATTAGAGCCTCACACTTTGGCACTGGAGTTTCGAGCTTTGGCACTAGAGTGTGACACTTTGGCACTAGAGAGTCACACGTTTGCAATATATTGTTGCAATTTGGAACTAGGGTGTCATACTTTGGCAATAGAGCGTCACACTTTGGTACTAGAGCGTCACACGTTGGCACTGGAGCATCGCACTTTGGCACTTGAGATTCAAACTTTGGCGCAAGAGCGTCACACTTTGGCACTAGAGTGTAACACTTTGGCACTAGAGCGTCACACTTTGGCACTAGAGCTTCAAACTTTGGCACTATAGTGTCACACTTTGGCACTAGAGCGTCACACGTTGGCACTAGAGCGTCACACTTTGGTACTAGAGCGTCACACGTTGGCACTAGAGCGTCACACTTTGGTACTAGAGCGTCACACGTTGGCACTAGAGCGTCACACTTTGGTACTAGAGCGTCACACGTTGGCACTAGAGCGTCACACTTTGGTACTAGAGCGTCACACGTTGGCACTAGAGCGTCACACTTTGGTACTAGAGCGTCACACGTTGGCACTAGAGCGTCACACTTTGGTACTAGAGCGTCACACGTTGGCACTAGAGCGTCACACTTTGGGAAAAGAGCATCACATTTTGGCACTTAAGCATCACATGTTGGCACTAGAGCTTCACACCTTGGCACTAGAGCGTCACACTTTGGCACTAGAGTTCCACACTTTGGCAGTAGAGCGTCACACCTTGATACTATAGCGTCACACATTGGCACTAGAGCGTCTAACTTTGGCAATAGAGCTTCACACGTTGGCACTAGAGCGTCACTCCTTGGAACTAGAGCGTCACACTTTGGCACTCTAGTGTCACAAATTGGCACTAGAGCGTCACTCTTTGGCACTAGAGTCTCGAATTTTCGCACTAGAGCGTCACATTCTGGCAATCGAGCGTTGCACTTTTGCAATAGAGTGTCGCACTTTGGAACTAGAGAGCGTCATACTTTGGCATCAGAGCATCACACTTTGGCACTACAGATTCACACTTTGGCACTAGAGTGTCACACATTGGCACTATAGTGTCACACTTTGGCATAAGAGTGCACACTTTGGCACTAGAGCTTCAACCGTTGGCACTAGAGCGTCACAATTTGGCACTAGAGGGTCACACTTTGGCACTAGAGCATCACACTTTGGAACTAGAGCTCCAAATGTTGGCATTAGAGCGTCACAACTTGGCAGTAGAGCGTCTTACTTTGGCACTGGAGCGTCACACGTTTGGCACTAGAGCATCACACTTTGGCACTGGACCTTCACACTTTGGGACTAGAACGTCACGTTTTGGCACTAGATCGTCACACTTTGGCACGAGAGCGTCACACTTTGGCACTAGAGCTTCATACTTTGGTACTAGAGCATCACACTTTGGCACTAGAGCAACCCAGTTTGGCACTAGATCGTCACACTTTGGCACTATAGCGTCACACTTTGGCACTTGAGCGTCACACTGTGGCACTAGACCCTCACACTTTGGTACTAGAGTGTCACACTTTGGCACTGGAGCTTCACACTTTGGCACTAGAGCGTCACACTTTGGCACAGGAGAGTCACACTTTGGCACTAGAGCCTCACACTTTGGCACCAGACTGTCACACTTTGGCACTAGAGCCTCACACTTTGGCACTAGAGTTTCAAGCTTTGGCACCAGAGCAACACACTTCGGCACTACAACGTCACACTTTTCCAATAGAGTGTTGCATATTGGAACTAGAGCGTCATACTTTGGCACTGGAGCGTCACACTTTGGTACTAGAGCGTCACACTTTGGCACTGGAGCGTCACACTTTGGCACTTGAGATTGACACTTTGACGAAAGAGCGTCACACTTTGGCACTAGAGTGTAACACTTTGGCACTAGAGCGTCACACTTTGGCACTAGAGCTTCAAACTTTGCACTAGAGCGTCAGACTTTGGTACTACAGCATCACACTTTGGTACTAGAGCGTCACACTTTGGCACTAGAGTTTCAAACTTTGGCACTAGAGCTTCGCACTTTGGCACTAGAGCGTCACACTTTGGCACTAGAGCGTAACACTTTTGCAATATAGCGTCACACTTTGGCACTGGAGCGTCGCACATGGCACTAGAGCGTCACACTTTGTCACTAGTGCTTCACACTTTGGCACTAGAGCGTCACACTGTGGCTTTAGAACTTCACACTTTGGCACTAGAGCGTCACACTTGGGCACTAGAGCGTCACACTTTGGCATTAAAGTGTCACACTTTTGCACTGAAGGAGGGTACAGCACGGGCGCAGGTCGTCGCAAGATGGGCGATGCGACCGGGCGGATCCTTGTGCCGAGCAGGAAGCGATGCAGAGCGGAGGAGGCAATTGATTGATGAGTGGACGCAGGGGCGAAACCTCATGCGCTGAAGGAAGTTTTCGGCGTGGGCGCAGGTCGTCGCGGAGGAGGCGATGCGACCGGGCGGAGCCTTGTGCCGAGCGGAAGCGGAGGAAGCGATTGATGATTGAGTGGGCGCAGGGGCAAACCACGTGCGTTGAGGAAGTTTTGGCGTGGGCGCAGGTCGTCATAGAAAAGGGCGATGCGACCGGGCGGATCCTTCTGCCAAGATGGAAGCAATTCGCGGAAGCGGAGGAAAAACGAATGATTGATGAGTGGGCGCAGGGGCAAAACCACGTGCGCGATGAAGCGATGCTCATGATGCTGATGCTGAAGGCGGCGCGGAGGATGCTGATGATGGAGGAGGAGGCGATGCGAAGGCGATGCAGATGATGCTGATGACGGAGGAGGCAAAGATGAGGCATAAATGGACGGCTGATGAAGCTGATGAGACTGAAGCAAGGAGGAGGAGGAATGATGGATAGAGATGAAGATGAAGGCCGGAGGCTGATGATGATGGAGGAGGCGGGAGACAGGGGGCGAGATGCGGCGCGACAGGTGAAGGCGACACTACTTCTTCTTGCATTCAGGATAGTGACGGCTTGTTCCCCAGTTGGCTAGGAAGTGGGAGCAGGAAGAATGGTGGTGTCCGATGTCCTGTCAGTTGGAAGAAGTTGGCTGCGGCAGGGAGAGTCTGGCAGCGGGCTGGGACACTGGGCTGCTGATGCCAGGAGAGTGACGGCTTGTTCCACAGTTGGCTCGGAAATGGGAGCAGGAAGACTGGTGGTGTCCGATATCCTGACAGCGGCAGTTTTGGCTGCAGCTGCTGACGAGGCAAGGAGTTGATGCAAGAAGGCGGCTCGAGACAATGGATGCGGGCAAGATGAAGGTGGCGGCGACGAGGGAGCAGATGAAGCTGTTGAGGCAGGATGAGAGGGAGGAGATGTCAGCAGAGGCAGATGTGATGCGGTGATGGCAATTGGAGGCAACACGAAGCTTCTTGGTAGTTGACGGCAGGCGGCGGCTCAAGAGTTGCTTGCGGCTGATGTGGGCGACTCGTCACCGGTTGTCGGCCACGGGCGCGGAAATGAACGCAAGGCTTCCTTGGGATGACA
>SZWC01015407.1:57167-69858 GCA_023375785.1 Penium margaritaceum | reverse complement strand
GCTGCTTTCTGGCGCTAACTCTGGCGCGCGCGTTTCTGAGTAACAAAACCCAGAGCTTCCAGACTTAGACTCTAGAGCAGCAGACTGAGGGGGCAGCTGACTTAAGCAACGAGCGTGGAAGCCCGCAGGCTGCATCAACAACGCTGCTGCCCCAACCTGCTGCATAGTTTCCTTTTGTGGAGACACAATACGGAAACATGCAAATCGGGCCCACGGACAGTCCACTGATAATCTCCTTAGTGCTGCACAAAAACTGCAAGAGGTCCAGGGTAGCGTCCAGAGCTCTGGAATGGAACTCCGTCAGCTCCAGGCTGGTCGTCCGTCGCCACATGACGCACCGGTCCAACTAGGATCCGCATCAGGGATCTGCACGAGTATGGACACGACCGAGTGGTCATAGTAAACAGTATAGGTCGATCGGAACGTCACAAATCACAACATTCCCCCATGACCCGATAGTACGCATGTCCATACGAGTGCAATACTGAGACGAGTACAACAACTGGTACAACGACAAATGTGACACAGATACAGTCACACCCCACACTCAACCACTCTTAGGCAAGGGGCGAAGTCCAACAGAACGAATGGCCACCAAAAACTTTCCGCGTGCTAGTGCTTTCGTAAAGAAGTCAACACGCTACATATTAGTGCCAACCCAAATGACGGAGATCACGTGTCGCTCCACCAGATCAAACACAAAGTGATGCTCAACCGCAATGTGCTTCGTGGGAGCATGGAAGACACCAGAGTTCTATGCAATGGCAACAACACTCTGGTTTTCGAAACGAAGCACAATGGCGGGTACTGACTGGCCAAGCTCAAGAAACAGGCGCTGCCGCCCTACTGCCTCAGCAGCCCCTGCACCCAGAGCAACGTACTCTGCCTCTGATGAGCTACGTGCAATGCAACCCTACTTCCTGCTGCGCCAGGACACAGCGGTCCCACCGAGCAGGAAGACGTATCCTGTGCGACTGCGTCCATCTGGGCTCTAGGCCCAGTCGCTATCGGTGTAGCCGTCAAGGACCACCGAACACTGCCGGCGAAAGTAGAGTCTGAGGTACGGTGTGGAGACCACGTACCGCACCACTCGCACAGCCACGTGAAGGGCTCTAGCGTGTGGAGCCTGCGAAAACTGGGCAAGGTGGTTGACGGCAAATGCAATGTCAGGACGTGTGGTAGTGGCCAGGTACATCAGAGATCCGATGATATGGAGGTACACGGTCACATCCACTGTCTCCCCGAGCTGTGTGGGATCGTCCATCTTCAGGACATCCTGGCCGTCAGGCGTGAGAGCTGTGGAAGTCGTGGGCACTGTGCCAAGAAGGTCGCTGAAGCGCTCCCTCACAACACGTGCGTATCGGGCTTGATGCAGCAGTAGAGTACGATGTCTACGGTCTCGCATGATCTCCATGCCAAGAAACACCGCTGCAAGACCAAGGTCCTTTATCTTGTAGGCAGTCTGGAGGACAACCTTGGCCTCCTTCGCAGCCTCCAGTGAAGGAGACGCGATCAGAAGGTCGTCGACATAGACCACGATGGCGGTGAATCGTTCAGGCGTCCGTCGGATAAAGAGAGAGGGATCTGCCTCGCTCTGTACATATCCCACACGAGTCAGGGTGCCAGTGATCTCTTGGTTCCAACACCGAGGAGACTGCTTGAGGCCGTACAAGGACTTGCGTAAGCGCTACACCTTGTCACCGTCCTCAAAGTCGGGTGGCTGAGCCACGTAAATCTCCTCCTCCATAGAGCCATGGAGGAACAAATTGTTCACATATATCTGGTGCAGTTCCCAGTCATGCTGAGCCACTACACCGAACAGAGCTCGAGCTGAGGTCATGCGGCCAACAAGGGCAAAGGTGTCAGTGTAATCGATGCCCTCAAATGTGAGAGTACCCCTTGACGACCAAGCGAGCCATGTGGCGTTCCAGTGAGCCATCCGGCTTCACTTTCTTGCGAAAGACCCTCTTGAATTGAATAGCCTTCCTCCCAGGTGGAAGGTCGACCAGCCCGTAAACTCCGTGCTCTCGGATGGCGCGAAGCTCATCCTCACAGGCAGCACGCCAAGCGTCAGCATCTTGTGATGAAAGAGCTTCCTTCAGTGTGCCTAGATCAGGTACCATGGAGGGAGAGCTCTGCGTGGCAAGAGCGCACGCCTCAGTGCTAGGTCTGACGACCACAAGATTGGCTGCTGCATCATAAGCGATGTGAAACTTGCAAGTGACGAGGTCGTGTCCTACGGGACACGCTGGATGTACCTCTGCATGGGCTTAGTGCGCACACTCAGGCCTAGGGCCTTTGTGCCGGGATCATCACTCGCAATGCTGCAATCGGAGCGCCTGGGTGCAGGACCAGACACTTGCTGAGCTCCGGAGTCCAATGGTTGAAGACGACCGCCAGGCTCATGGGAGTAACCTGGGCTCGAGGGGTGCACCTTAGGCTCCGAAACGGGCACAATCGCAGCTGGGGAGGGCTGAGGCGATGGAGCTGGTGATGCCGTGCGAGGAGATGCGGGTGTGGGTGACACGGGACTCGGTGTGAGAGTAGGAGCAGTTGAGACAGACGCACGTACAAAGGCAGGACTGCCGGCGGACACAGGTATAGTCACAGGAGTACGCACAGGTACAAAATCAGGGGTACCTGTGGGGTGTGAGGGGATAGGGGTAGAAGCCGGCGGTGTTGGAAAGATCTCTGGACCGATAGCGATGATCGCTGGGTCATCAAGAGTCGGACAAGTGGAGGGAGCTTGAACGGACACATCAGCCTGGCGAGCGGTGCTCGCAGGCGCAGACTCCCCCATCCATCGAGAATCCTCACACGTGAGAATGTGTGCGACGGACAACGACGTGATCGAAGTCAGATCACGGTAAGTGAGGGACTCAAAGAAGAGCGCGTCGCGGGACTCAACAATTCGACGACGAGCAGGGTCCCAAAAACGCCATGCCTTTGACCGCAGGGAGATGCCGACGAAGGCAGACAAGCAACCCCGCGGTGAGACCTTGGAGCCCTGCTGGTGCGCGGTGTACCACATAGTAGCCAAGGATCCCCAGACGCGAGCGATGCGCACATCAGCACGATGGCCAAACCAGAGCTCATAGAGTGTGACGTGGTCCGGAAGAGGAACGTGCGCGAGGTGGTTCCAGACCCACGTCATGTAGACAAAGCCTTCAAAAGCGAAGGACTCCAGAAGACCACACCCAGACCAAATAGCGCGAACCGCATCCTCCATGGTGCGGTTCCAGCGCTCAGAAACACCGTTCTGCTGAGGAGTAGCAGGAGCGGAGACCTGGTGAAAAATCCCGTGCTCGGTGAAGAAGCTGTCCATCTTGCCAAGTAACTCACCGCCGCGATCCGAGCGGAAGGTGTGAAGCGTGCGGTGGGACTGACGCTCAGCCATCACTAGCCAGAGGCAAACCGTGAGAGCGGCGTCACTCTTCTGGTGCAGGCTGTAGACCCACCGCATCCGGGTGAAGTCATGAGTCAGGGTCAGGACGTATCGACCCGATCGGACAGAGACTCGACAGGTAGGGGACCAAGAATGTCCGAATGAACTAACTCGAGAGGGCGAAGTGCGCGTGAACGAGTCAGGGTAGGTACAACAATGCATCTTATCCTGAGTACAAAAGAGACAGTCGGTCTTGGGCGGCTTCTCGAAAGAAGCCGCGTCAAGACCGAGAGCGGGCTGTGTCCGAACGAGCTTCGACACAGTGTCGGAGCCTACATGACATAGGTGGCGATGAAGTAATCGCTGGTGCTCAGGAGATAGAATACCAGTGACAAAAACACGAGCGGAAGAGGAGGGGGAGCAAGGAGCAGAAGTCTGAGAGACACGATATAGATCATCCACAATTGAGGCACGAAGAACAACCCTACAATTGTCAATGGCAGTCACAGTCGTGGACTCTATAGTGTGCTCCACAGAGAGTCCCATCAGTGTGCACGCATGTACAGAGAGCAAACTGAGCTCAAGGTCATGTACAAAGAGCACCTCAAAAAGATACAAGGGGCCAGACGGGCCATCAAAACATACGATCCCAACATCCTGGACTGGCAAGGACTGACTAGAGCCTGCGGACGGAACTAACAGACGCAAGAGAAACGAGAACAACAAAATCACTACGATGACAGGTCATGTGATGAGTGGCATCGGAGTCGATGATCCAAGTACCACTGGAATCACGACTAGAGGACGTCACTGTACAATGGGCAATGGAACACTTGGCCTCAGACGGACGCTGGGCATCTGGTGGGGAGGTGAGACTCATGAATCCAATCCGTACAGATAGGCCCATCGTCATCACATGCCGACTGTGCCCCCCAATACGAGTCATCCCGAGCAACAAGAACAGACGAACAGACATTCTCTGAACCACCCAGCTGTGACAATACACTCGCACCTCCCTGAAAGCGAAGCACTAGAAGGTGTCGGAGCCCGGTGATGGTGCGATCACGTGGGTCTGGGTCATCGCCGGCCGCTGGTGGTGAGGCGGGAACTGGTGCGGTCGTGGTCGCCGCGCACCCGGAGGATGTGCTGCTTGACGTAGACCGTAGTGCGTGTGCAGCCTAGAGCCTGCGAGTAGTCCACGCCCAGTCGAGCACCTCCTGGCACTCGGTGTAGCGATGGGCGCCTCCACATTTGTAGCAGTGAACGGAGCATCCATTGCTACTGCTTGATGACTGTTGCTGTTGGCTCTAGCCGCGCCTCCGTCGTCCCTTCTTCCCCTGTACTGCTGTCGCGACACCATGTGTCTGAGTCGGTGTAATCGGGGTGGAAGGGGAGGAGGAGGATGTGACAGAGGATGGAGAAGGAGTTTGCAGGAGGGGCGTCAGTGGTGATGCAATGACTGCAGCAGCAATGGAGGTCTCTTGATGAGCCACGGCTGCCTCACGAGCGGAAGTCACCTGGAGGAGGAGCTGGTGCGCCCAGGGAAGAAGCTGCAGTGAAGCCAAAAAAGGCTCGAGCACGGCATCGCTGTACCTTGTGAAGATGTCTGTGTGCTCAAGGCAAACCCTGAGCATGATCGTGTGGAGCGCCCACAGCTGTGTACCTCTTGAGGTCTCTAGGCGCGTGTAAATGCGCATGGCGCGTCGCCAGTAGTCGGCTGCAGGCCCCTGACGAAGGGAGTGAAAGGCACGGATGTGCGCGGCGAAGATGGCGTGCATCTCTCCAGCAAGTAGGGACAATGCTAGGTCCCAGCCCCCGCGTGGATCAGCGTCGGTGCCTGTGCCTGCCTCACCAAAGATGCGCGGAAGTCGACGACGGTCTCGTGCGGCATAGCGTAGAGAAGTGCGCGCATCGCCCTAGCCGCTGTCAGCACCTGAGCTCGGTCCGTAGTCTAATGCGGACTGTGCTAGTAGGGCCACACGCCCTCTGAAGTGGCCTAGACCTGAAAGAGGATCTCCCAGCAGTCAAAGCCGTCCTCGCTGACATACCGTGGGGGCGGTGTCTCGAAGTCTTTGGGTTGCCGTTCCGTAGGGAGAGCAACCACAGGCTGGGAAGGACGAGAGATGGGAAAGACGCCGGGAAGAGGGAAGTCGCTGGGGTGGAGGTCAGACGATGATCGAAACTTTGGAAAGCAGGGATGTGTGGGGACTGAGATCGTGTCTGAAGCTGGCGGAGACGCTCCTGAAGCACACGAATCTCGCCCTCGGGGGAGTCGCCTTCCATGCCTGGCATGTCTGGATCCTCGTCCCAAGGATCAAGAGGTGGTGGGTTGGCTCCACCAACTGCCTTCGGTGCTCGAGCCGACTGCTGTGTAGAGAGTGCGACCCTGGACCCTCCCTCAGAAGTCTGTCGTGGAGTCGTGGAATGTGTCGAAAAAGCTCGGTGAGTGTACGGATGGCGTCAGTCTGCTCCCACTATAGGCAACGCATCTCGTCTTGCTGGCTCCATAGGTCCTCAATAGCCTGCGAACGTGGGCTCATGACCCCTGAGGAGGAAGAAGAGGGATCTAGTACCCTTTTTCCCTTCTTGCCAAATGGAGCCATGGCGCCGCTCATAATGGGTCGAGACGTCAACGTGGTTGACTTGCAGAAACATGAGGGTTTCTCAAGAAGTTGAAATGCTGGCAACGTTTGACCTTCCGACCAAAAATTTCACCAAGGCAAGTGCTGACGTCAGCAGGTAGTTGCTGACATCAGCAAGACCTGATGATGTCAGCAAGGAAAAATGTTGACGTCAGCTCGCCTTCGTGTTTTTTTTGGTCAACTTTCACGATTACTGCGCGAGCAGGCAGCCGCTCTGCAGCAGCCGCGCGGAAGTTGAGCGGAAGCCGCTGCGTAGCTTCCACTCAGGTGTTGCTGTTCTTGTAGCATCATCTGCAGCAGCCGCCCTGTTGCATGCGAGGTAGCCGTCTGGCGGCTGTGGCAATACCTATGCGCTGCTGTTGCTGCTGCTGCTGTACGCTGTGGCTACTGCACGCTGCTGCCGCTGCTGCATGCTGCTGCCGCTGCTGCAGTTGTACTACTGCTGCCGTCGCCGCTGCTGCCACTGCTGCTGTGCTGTTGTTGTGATTTTTCCTCCGCTGCTGCTGCCGCTGCTGCTACTGCTGCATGCTGCTGCGTTCGGTTGCCGCCGCGCGCTGTTGCTTCCGCTGCGCGCTGTTGCCGCCGTTGCTGCTGCCCTACCGCTGCTCAATGTTGCTGCTGCTGCTACATGTGCCAATGTCTGCAGCTGCTGGCGATTGCAGTCTAGTGCAGCTGTCTCCTGCTGCCGCTAGCAGGTGTTGCTGATGCAATCTCACGTAGTGATGATGAGCGACGTTGACGGCGATCCGTTGTCGTCGTCGATAGGTCCCTGTGGAACTGCTGTAGCAGTGACTCTCATTGTTGCTGCTCTGCTGCGTCCCTAATGCGCAGCTTGGTGAGAACTTTCTCACTGCTCTGATACCATGAGAAGATGCATGGAAGCTTTCTAACGGCACATCTGTGGTCTAGGCGTCAGAACCTGGTCAGACAGTGATGACAGTCACAAGTCGTGCACACAACGGCAAGGATCTGGCTAGGATACACAAGGCAAAGTGTCAGAATGCTTCAATAGCATTTGCAGAGAGAAATGAAAAATGAGAGGTCCATGGCATAAGTACCTGCCGCGGCGCATGGCGGGTGTCGCACGCGGCAGTGCAAGATCTGTCCTAAAACCGGCCCAAAAACCACTATTTTGGCCATAACTCTGCGTAGACATATCAGAACGCTACGCCGTCTGAACCTAGACGTGCAGAATCAAAAGCCCGACGCTACGACTGGTCACATGCATGCATCCGGCATCAAACGGTGGACACACAATGCAAAAACATGTAAATTGGGCCCACGGCCAGTCCACCGATAAACTCCTGTATGTTGCAGAAAAACTGCAGGAGGTCCCAGGTAGCGTCCAGAACTCTGGAACGGTCGTCGGTCAGCTCCAGGCTGGTAGTCCGCCGCCACATGACGTACCGGTCCCACCAGGATCCACATCCGGGATTTGCACGAGTATGGACACGACCGAGTGGTCATAGTACATTGTACAGGTCGACCGGAACGTCACAAATCAGAACACTTAAACTTTCTTCCACCTGCATGGTGTCAACCCGTTACTATGATACTGCATCAATTACGAAAAAGAACAAGTAAACCAACTTCAAAACCAATTTCTGTGTTTTTTCTGTACACACCATTTTGTTGTGCTTTGTGCCGTTCCTGGACAGTTTACTGTGACCACTCGGCCGTGCCCATACTCGTGCAGATCCCTGAGGCGGGCGGCCCTGGTGGCACCAGCGCGACGACAGGCGGCGGACTACCAGATTGGAGCTAGCCGACCACTGCACCAGAGCCCCAGATGCAACCGGGACTCTCTGCTGTGTCTTCTACATCTTGCAGGCGTTTTTCGGCAGACTGGCCATGAGGCCTATTTGCATGTTTTTGCATTGTATGCTCACTGTCTGTCAATGGATGCATGCATGTGACCAGTCGTAGCATCCATCTTTCGATTTTGCAAGTCTAGGTTCAGACGGCGTAGCATTCTGACATGTGTGCGCAGAGTTACGGCCGAAACAGTGGTTTTGGGCCGGTTTTAGGACAGCTCTTGGACTGCCGCGTACGACACCCGCCGTGCGCCGCGGCAGGTACTTATGCCTTGGACGTGTCATTTGTCATTCCTCTCTGAATATGCCATATTGAAGCATTCGGACACTTTGCCTTGTGTTTCCTAGCCAAACCCGTGCCGTAGTGTGTACGATGTGTGACAGTCGACACCGTCTGATCAGGCACTGACGCCTAGTCAGCGGCTGCAGTGCTAGGAAGCTTCCACGCATTTTGTCATGGTATCAGAGCAGTGAGACAGTTCTCACTGAGCTGCGCAGCAGAGACGCAACAGAGCAGCAGCAGTGAGAGTCACCGCTGCAGCAGAGTTCCTGAGGCCTGTTGGAGACAGCCGGTCGCCGTCTATGCAGCCCCACCCACCATGTGAGATCGCAGCAGCAGAGGCAGCAGCAGCGTTGTGCACCGCCACGCGAGGTGCGTGGCGGCTGCACTGCAGCCGCCCCTCCCACACCCGCAGCAGCAGAACAGCAGCAGCAGAGGCAGTGGTAGCAACAGCGCAACAGTATCGGCGGCAGCAGCAGCGCAGTAGCAGCAGCGGCAGCAGCAGCGCAACAGCAGCGGCAGCAGTAGCGCAGCAGCAGCGGCAGCAACAGCAACGCAGTAGCAGCAGCGGCAGCCGCGGCGGCAACAGCAGAGCAGTAGCAGCAGTAGCAAGAGCAGTTGCGCGGCAGCGGAAGCAGCAGTAGCGCGGCAGCGGCAGCAGCAGCAGCAGCGCGGCAGCGGCAGCAGCAGCAGCGCGCGGTGGCGGCAGTGAGCAGCAGCTGCAGTGTGTAGCAGTAGCAGCAGCAGCAGCAGCGCAGCCGCTGCTGCCACCGCTTCATCCGCAGCTACATAGCTGCTGCTGCAGCTGACAGCGCAGTTGCAGCAGCAGATGGGCGGAAGCTGCTGCGCAGCTTCCGTGCAGCATCCGCGCGGCCACCGCGGAGCGGCTGCACGTGCGCGCAGATTTGCGAAGAAGAAAAAAAAGGGAAGACAAGCCGACGTCAGCAATTTTGCTTGCTGACGTCATCAGTCATGCTGACGTCAGCAACCACCTGTTGACGTCAGCACCATACTTAGTCAAATTTTTGGCCGGACAGTCAAAAGTTGCCAGCGTTTCAACTCCTCGAGAAACGCTGACGTTGTTTAAATCGGACTAACTTCATCCGTCGCCCCATACTGAGCGGCGACATGAGCCTGTCCGAATGCAAGGAGAAGGGACCCTCCTCCTCCTCGTCTGGCATATTGAGTCCACGCTCGCAGGCCATTGAGGACCTGCGCAGCCAGCAGGATGAGATGCGTCATCTCTAGAGAGAGCAGACTGACGCTATCCGCACGCTGACTGAGCTTCTGCGCGCTCAGTCCACGGCCCCTCCGCGGATTTTGAGGGAGCTACCGGAGTTGCGGTCTCTACCCAACATTCGGTCCAGGCACCCGTGACAGGCGCTCCACCTGACCCACCACCTGTTGACGTCCTTCATGATGAGCCACTACACGATGAGCCATTCATGCTAGGCATCACGGATGATTACCAGGAGCACGAGATTCGAGTTCTCCAGGAGCGCCTCCATCAGCTGTACGCGGGTACCCGACCTCCACCGGTTACCCCGATACAATCATCACCTGACTACCCTGGCGATCACCCTCTCCCAGGAGTTTCTCCCATCTCTCGTCCTCCTCAGCCTGCGGTTGCTCTCCCCACGGAGCGGCAACCTAAGGACTTTGAGGTACCACCTCCACGGTACATTAGCGAGGATGGTTTCGACTGCTGGGAGATCCTGTTTCAGGTGTGGGCTACATCTGAGGGAGTGTGGCCTTACTACCACAGCCCATACCAGTCTATAGACCCAGCACAGGCACTGACAGCAGCCTGGGCCATGCGCGGACTTCTCTACGCCATGCCACGCGAGACTGTCGTCGACTTTCGCCCCTTACTTGGCGAGGCTGGCACAGGCATCGGCGCCGATCCCCGTGGAGGTTGGGGTCTGGCGTTATCCCTGCTGGCCGCAGAGACGCACGCCACTCGTGCGTCACACATTCGTGCTTTCCATTCGCTTCGTCAGGGGCCTGCGGAGTCTGCAGCGGATTATTGGCGACGCGCTATGCGTATCTACACGCGTCTGGGGACCTCAGGAGGCACACAGTTGTGGGCGCTTCGCACGATTATGCTCGGAGTTCGCCTTGAGTACACCGACATCTTCACACGGTACAACGACGCTGTCCTCGAATCTTTCTCAGCCACTTTGCAGCTGCTTCCTTGGGCGCATCAGCTTTTCCTCCAGGTGACTTCACCCCGTGAGGCAGAATTAGCGCATCAGGAGACCTCCCTCTCTGCAGCAGTCGTCGCATCACCACCATCTTCTCTCCTGCAATCACCCTCATCCACCTCCACCATGACCACCTCATCTTCCTCCTCCTCTTCGACCCCGTCTACACCCACGCAGACACAGGGCGTTACAACAGCCGCCCAGGGGAAGAAGAAGAATAGGAAGCGTGGATCAGGTCAGAAGCAGTCGTCATCCAGTGGTAGCAGTGGCCGTTCTGTGCACTGCTACAACTGTGGAGGTGCCCATCGCTACACCGAGTGCCAATGCTGACTGTGCTCCCCCACACGCGTCATCACGAGCCACGAGAACGGACGAACAAGCAGTCTGTGAACCACCCGACGATGACAACACACTCGCACCTCCCTGAAAGCGAAGCGCCAGAAGATGACGAAGCTCGGCGATGCCAGCAGCCGCTTGACTGGACGCGGATCACCCGTGGGCTTCAGGCTGCTCATGCTCTTCGTTCCACGTCCGGCGCATCCCCCGCACCCTCCTAGGGACGTACGGTGGCCATGACTGCAGCTGTTCATGCGTCCTCACCGGCGAGCAGCAGCGATCCGGACCCACGCGACCGCACCATCGCTGAGCTTCGTCATCTTTTGGCGCTTCGCTTTCAGGGAGGTGCGAGTGTGTTGTCATCGTCGGGTGGTTCACAGACTGCTTGTTCGTCCGTTCCCGTGGCTTGTGATGACGCGTGTGGGGGAGCACAATCAGCATGTGATGATGATGGGCCTGAATGCACTGACTGGATTCATGAGTCTCATCTTCGTGATGTACGTCGTTCATCCACACTATCGGCTCAGCGTCCCTCTGATGCCGAGTGTTCCATTGCTCGTTGTACAGTGACGTCCACCAGTCGTGACTCCAGTGGCACTTGGATCATCGATTCAGGGGCCACCGATCACATGACGTGCCGTCGTAGTGAATTTGTCGTACTTGGTCCGGTCACGACTGTCCGTTCTGTTCGTACAGGCTCTGGTCCGTCCTTGCCAGTCCATGGTGTGGGGGTTGTATGTTTCGACGGTCCGTCTGGCCCCTTGTATCTTTCTGACGTGTTGTTTGTGCCTGATCTTGAGCTCAGCCTGCTTTCTGTGCGTGCCTGCACTCTGATGGGTCTCTCCGTGGAGCACACCGCTGATTCAGCAACTGTGACTGCTACTGACACCCGTAGCATTGTCTTGCGAACTTCAGTCATAGATGATTTGTATCGTATCGGTCGGCCCTCCTCCCCTTGCTCTACCTCCTCATCCGGTCGTGTTTTTATCACTGGTGTTCTATCCTCGGAACACCAGCACTTGCTTCATCGTCGTCTGTGTCACGTGGGCTTCGACAATGTGTCAAAGCTCATTCGGACACAGCCTGCTCTTGGTCTTGACGTGGCTTCTTTCGAGAAGCCACCCAAGACCGACTGCCTTTTCTGCGCTCAGGGGAAGATGCACCGGTGCACCTACCCTGACTCGCGTTCCCGAGCGCTTAGGCCTCTCGAGTTGGTCCACTCGGACCTTCTCGGTCCTCTCCCGGTCGAGTCTCTGTCCGAGAGGGGCCGGTATGTTCTGACGCTGACTGATGACTTCACCCGCATGCGGTGGGTCTACAGNCCCTCCTCCCCTTGCTCTCCCTCCTCATCCGGTCGCGTTTTTGTCACTGGTGTTCTATCCTCGGAACACCAGCGGTTGCTTCATCGTCGTCTATGTCACGCGGGCTCCGACACCGTGTCGAAGCTCATTCGGATACAGCCTGCTCTTGGTCTTGACGTCGCTTATTTCGAGAAGCCACCAAGACCGACTGCCTTCTCTGCGCTCAGGGGAAGATGCACCAGTGCACCTACCCTGACTCGCGTTCCCGAGCGCTTAGGCCTCTCGAGTTGGTCCACTCGGACCTTCTCGGTCCTCTCCCGGTCGAGTCTCTGTCCGAGAGGGGCCGGTATGTTCTGACGCTGACTGATGACTTCACCCGCATGCGGTGCGTCTACAGTCTGCGTCAGAAGAGCGACGCCGCCCTTGCGGTTCAGCTCTGGCTCGTGATGGCTGAGCGTTAGTCTCGCCACACGCTACATACTTTTCGCTCGGATCACGGGGGCGAGTTCCTTGGCAAGATGGACTCCTTCTTTGCTGAGCACGGGATTTTTCACCAGGTCTCTGCTCCTGCTACTCCACAGCAGAACGGTGTATCTGAGTGCTGGAACCGCACCATGGAGGATGCGGTTCGCGCCATGCGGTCTGAGTGCGGTCTCCCGGAGTCTTTCGCCTTCGAGGGCTTCGCCTACATGACTTGGGTCTGGAACCGCCTCCCGCATGGTCCACTTC
>SZWC01015407.1:38578-51294 GCA_023375785.1 Penium margaritaceum | reverse complement strand
GGTACATCAGCTGCACACTCTAGCATGTGCAGGTGCTCCTGTACTATAACCAACTCACCCTGGAGAAGAGAGGCACGCTCACGCATCTCGGCATGATCCTCCTGAGTGACTGTGCGAAGCTCAAACTCAACATCCTCGAGGACAGCTATCATCTCACTGTAAGTGGTAGACAAGGAGTCTACCACTCGGCGTAGCACCTCCACCTCCATCTCTGCTACTCGAAGTTGAGTGGATGCTGGTGTCGTGTCTCTTGAAGCAATGTGTCTCACGATGTCCAAGGACTGAGGCAAAGGATGATCAAAAGGATGTAGATGCGAAACAACCTCTGAGGTAGGAGTGAAGGAATCGGAGGTGAAGCGGGGTGGACTAGGTACTGAGAAGGAGGATGGGGCTGAGCTGAAGGCGGTCCCAAGGCAGTCCGGAGTGTCGTCACTGCTCACTCTCTCAAGATCCCCATCTTGTGAGTCGTTGGACTCAGAACCAGTCGGGCTGTGTCCACTACAACCCTCTCGGAGCATCTCGGCCAGTGCACCCTATAGTGCACGCAACCACTCCTCTGCATCCCTCAGCTCACACTCTCTAGACATCTGTATATAATCGCTCCTCTCCATGTACCCAGTGAAGATGTCGCCGGGAGCATCCTGTGATGGCGGGGTGTCGCCGGACAATGCCTCTCGGATGGTGGTGATGTAAGTCTCCTGCGCACTGATCTGACAGCGAATCTCGTCCTCCTCAGCTCGGCATCTCACACAGGAGTGACTAGGTGCTGCCAACCTGGTGAAGGGCACTGACCCTGCCGTCACTACCATAGGTGGCCGAGACTCCAACGCCCCCCCCAAGATCTCAGATGGTAGAATGGTGTCTCTATCCGCTGCTGCACTACCGCTGACAACTGAGGGAAGAGCAGACACAGCTGATGCATTCGATGTAGCTGAGACTGTCGATGTGGCTGCTGCTGATGATGCAGCTGATGCTGCCAACACAGCTGATGCTACCGATGTAGCTGATGATGCTGATGCAACGGATGCTGCCGATACAGCAGATGCTGACAATGCAGATGATACTGACGGTGAAGCTGGTGGTGCTGATGCAGCTCGTGCTGATGATGCAGCAAAGACAACTGTAATGGAAGATGGAGCAGATGATGCTGCTGGGGCAACTATAACAGCTGCTGCACCTGGTGAAGAAGTAGATGGAGTAGCTGGTACTGCTGGAGCAGCTGTCACAACTGATGCAGCTGATGCTGTAAGCAAAGCAGGTGCTGCAGGAGAGGCTGATGCCGATGGAGCTGTGAATGCAGCACATGATGTCGATGCTACTGCTACTGGTGAAGAAGCAGATGAAGCAGCTGGCACTACTGGTGTAGACAACACAGCTAATGCTGCTACTGCTGCTAAAGGTGTCGAAGTTGTAGAGGATGTTGCTGCTGGCGAGGCAACAGGTGGGGCAGCTGGTGCAGCAAGTGCAGCTGTACCAGCCGATGCAGCTAATACTGTGGAGGATGCAGGAAGCGTGGATGTACACTATGTCGATGTGTCTGATGCTGCTTCTGCTGCTAAAGATGGCAAAGCTGTAGAGGACGCTGCTGCTGGCGATGCAACAGGTGGGGCAGCTGGTGCAGCAAGTGCAGCTGTACCAGCCGATGCAGCTGATACTGTGGAGGATGTAGGAAGCGTGGATGTACACTATGTGGATGTGTCTGATGCTGCTACTGGTGCTAAAGATGGCGAAGCTATAGAGGATGCTGCTGCTGGCGATGCAACAGGTGGGACAGCTGGTGCAGCAAGTGCAGCTGTACCAGCCGATGCAGCTAATACTGTGGAGGATGCAGGAAGCGTGGATGTCCACTAAGTGGATGTGTCTGATGCTGCTACTGCTGCTAAAGATGTCAAAGCTGTAGAGGACGCTGCTGCTGGCGATACAACAGGTGGGGCAGCTGGTGCAGCAAGTGCAGCTGTACCAGCCGATGCAACTGGTACTATACAGGATGCAAGAAGCGTGGATGTAGACTGTGTGGCTGATGCTGCTACTGATGGACCCACTCTAACAGATGCGGTCCTAGGTGCTCCTACTCCATCCTCGACGCTCACTGGTGTAGTCGATGTCGAAGTGGACGGATGCACACACCCCCTCGCAACCGGTGCAACGATAGAAGCTGGTGGAGGTGAAGACGTGCCAGAGACGAGACGAGCAAGACGCGCTGGGCGACGCCGACGTCGTCGAGCAGGAGGCTGACTGGGAGCGGGCATGACACCAGCTGAGCGGAGGATGGAGAGAATAGCTGCGGACTGAGATGAAAGGTCTGGCGCAGCTGGAGAAGCTCCCTCAGAGGAGGATGAAGAAGATGAAGATGATGTGGAACAGGAAGAATCATCCGGATGGGAGAAAAGGTAGTCCCTCACCTGCTGCATCATCTGCCGCAGACTCTGGAGCTCGGTGTACAGGGCTGCCAGAGCGTCAATGTGAGGAACGGACGAATGAGAAAGGTCCGTCTGCTGTGGAGTGCGAGGTAACTCACGAGGATGGAGCCAAGGTGGATGCCAACCACTGGAGCGCAGGTGACACTGGCGCCAACCGTGGCTTCCATCGCCACAAAAGTGGCAGGCAAACCCACGAAGAGCTGGATCCTATGGTGAAAGGAAATGGCCAATCCTCTGAGAATCATGGTGGTAACGATGGAGAATGCCGGGACCTGACGGTGGTGAGACCGGCCACGGGAGAGGCTGGAGAGGAGCACCACGAAAAGGCGGTGCTGACAGCCACACATCAACTCCTGAAGGTGGAGGATGATGCGGATGAGTGGGAGGAACGCTCTGAACAAGGGGTGGAGGTGGTCTGGGCACCGAGATGTTAGGCTGATGACGTGCGTAGGCGTGTAGAGTGGCGTCTCTGGTCGGAGGAGAAGCCGACCATATAGGAAGCTGGCTAGGGTACCCAGGAGAGGGTGGTGCCAGATGCAGAGTCAGTGTGCCCGTAGGCTGGTAACATGGCGGAGCGAAGGGAACGCTCTCTCCTGGCAGTGTAGCATCCAACCACAGGAGTGACGGACTAGCACCACCATGAGGTGGTGGTGCCGGTGGTAGAAGCACTGCGCCCGGAGGCAGCTGGTGACGAGAGGGAGCGTAAGGTACGCTGGCTCTCGGCAGTGTAGATGCAAGCAACGGGAGCACATGGCCCTGGAAATCACGTGGAGGTGACCCCGGGTGCAGTCTCAGTCGGTCTGAGGGTCGTGAAGGAAGATAGAGAGAGTGCATAACACTCTGAGTAGACGATGTAGACGTCGCGTGTGTGAGGTAGGGGCCAGGAGGTGGCCACGGCCACGGCATCATCGTGTCGAGAGGGATGACAAGATGCGAGAGGTTCTGGAACTGTTCCTAGGTGGTGCAAAGAGGAAGAGAAGGATCTGGAATCGACTAATAAATAGAAGGGATGTGGTGCACGGCAGACATACTTGTGCTAAAGCTGAGGAAAAGGAAAAGAAAAGGGTATGGGATTTTTTTTTGTGTAAGGAGAAAGAAAAATAGAAAACACAAGTCAAAGAAGATTTTGACTTTCACAGAAATGCTCGCTGGGTGAGCAAGTGCCCAGGTTCTCTCCTGTGCCCCTTTTTTTTGTGTTGTGCCTCGCTCCGGTTCAAATCCGGTGAGTGGCCTCGGAAGGGACACCACCCGGTTTCGCCACGCACAGACATGCGTGGTTCGCGCTCCTGGCGAAGTCGACTGGCGAAGTCTGTCGGCAGCCTCGACTTCGAGGTTGCCGACGACACACCGAAGGGGTTCTGACGGAGTGAGGGTGGAGAAGCGACGGTCGAGAGAGGCACAGAGTGACAGCGACGTTGACGTCAGCAGGAGGCAGGCTGCGAGCGAGTCCGTGTGAGAGCGAGCGAGGGTCAGCAAAGAGAACCAGCGAGTGAGGGCGCTGGGAAAGAGAGAGTTAGCAGAGAGAGAGAGCATGCGCGTGCGTCAGATGCCCGTGACTTTGCCCTAGAGAGTTGCTGCAGCTGCGCAGCTGCTGCCTCTGAGATGTTTCCTGGAACCTTCCTAACCACTTGCCGCGACACTAGGCGTCAGCGCCAGGTCAGCGTGTGACAACAGTCACAAGTTAGAGACAAAACTGCAAGGGTCTGGGTTGGGACACGAACAGAGTGTCAGGAAACTGAAACTGAATATAAATGCAGAGAGAGCTGACAACTGAGAAACAATGAGCCTAAATAGTTGCTGGCCACCTAGAGTCGCTAGGGGCGGCGGTATTTTCATACCTGCTCAAACTGGCCTAAAACCACGGTTTTAGCCGTAACTCACTGCTCAGGTGTCAGAATCACCCGCTGTCTGCACCAAAACGTGCAGAACGATGAGCTCTACGCAACGGACCCACACAAGGTTTTGCATCATCCAGACACGAGTAGCAAGCAAAACAAGGAAATCGGCCAAAATGGCCTGTCCACCGAGAAAACTCTAGAGCACTCGGAACTGCACTAAGAGCACCCATAAATGTACGAGTGCAGTACCGAGACATCAACGTATGCTTTCCATGACAGGAAGCACACACAAAGTCGCAGGTCTCCTCATCGCACCGGTACAGGCTGCCGGGTGCGTGGGTCTCGACCACATCATGCATGGATCACACCTAACACACGGAGGCAATGGGTCTCCACATCACACCAGTGGAACTCACCAGGTGCGCGGGTCTCGACCACATCATGCATGGATCACACCTAACACACGGAGGCAATGGGTCTCCACATCACACCAGTGGAACTCACCAGGTGCGCGGGTCTCGACCACATCATGCATGGATCACACCTAACACACGGAGGCAATGGGTCTCCACATCACACCAGTGGAACTCACCAGGTGCGCGGGTCTCGACCACATCATGCATGGATCACACCTAACACACGGAGGCAATGGGTCTCCACATCACACCAGTGGAACTCACCAGGTGCGCGGGTCTCGACCACATCATGCATGGATCACACCTAACACACGGAGGCAATGGGTCTCCACATCACACCAGTGGAACTCACCAGGTGCGCGGGTCTCGACCAGCATAACCTCAATCACAACATCGTGCCACACTCCAAACAACCTCGCTGTCCTCACAAGAGTGTCAGGCCAAAGCCCACACACCAACACCCCCCCTGGGTTGCAGTGGCTGACAGTACGAGCAAAGCTGATGGCTGCTCCCAACACAATCAGTGAGGAGGGAGCACGGCTCCCCCATGGTCACATACCCCTGCACAGCAATAGCAAGGGTGACGACGATGCTGGTGGGATGTGCTCGGACAGAGCCTCACCCAGAGCGACGTCGTCGCTGTCATCGTCATCGCTGTCGTAGTCGTCACTACTGTCGTCATCTACTGATGTGACTGGTGCAGCGCTGAGGGCCTCCTCCAAAACAATCGCCTGCTGTATGGCCTCCAGCTGCTGAGCTATATATCGCCTCGCGGCCTCCGCAGTGTCGAGGCGCGTGCGGAGCTCGACAAGCTCTGAAGCGGCAGCCGACCGGCTGGCTGCATCTGCGGCATGTAGACGGTCAGTCGCGAAACGAACCTAACGGTGGACCTCGATAGTGTGCGCGTCGGCACGAGCCAGAGTCTCGTGTAGCTTCGCGGTCTCACCCCGTAGGAAGGAGTGGAGCTGCGCCTGCTCGTCGCACAAGTCGACGTCCTCTACGTCAGTCATCGACTGAACTGCCGTCGGGCCACGAGGTGCTGGTAGAGCGGGAGCGCAAGACAATGAGTCGTCACGTAAGTCGTTTGGAGCTGTAGGAACAACTGCTGCAAAGACACCTGCTGCTCGTGACACACCTGTCGCTCGGCCGTCAGTTGCTGGCCGGACGTCGGCATGTGTAGGTACAGCTGCATCCGCGGCGACGTCGTGGTCATCGAAGGTGCGGTCAGTGCCGTGGTGCTCCTCGTGACCCCTGGTGCGTAGCCTATCATCCACCTGCTGCTGGAGGTCCGCCTGTCCCGGACGTGCATCATGTAGAGAGCACTCGGCTGCCTCGAGACGACTGTGTACATCCTCCACACACTCCTCGACAGCCCGTCGTGCTGGAACATCCACGGCGTAAGAACGGCTGCTGGCCTCCCGGAGCTCGACCATGAGACTCTGCACGTGCGCCTCCGCTCGAGCCACCACTGCCTCCTGCTCGTCGACCGCAGAGCGTAGGCGCTCGGGTACAGGAACTGTAGCCACCACTGTAGCTGTGTCATCGGCTGGAACCACCATGGTGCCAGCGACATTGGTCAGGGCAGCGAGGGGACAGAGGTCCGCAGCTCGCTCTGCATCCTCCATGTCGCACACGCGGACGTCTGCTGTCACCGAGGGGCCATCTCGTGCTCGTGCCACGGCTACTGCAAATTCGGCAGCACACTGGGCGTCTATGTCTGCCTCCGACCCTGCGTCTGACCACTCCACAACGGACGACTGGTCCTCATAGAGGAAGTCTGCCTTGTCCTGGCAGTCCATCACCTCCTCCTGCTGCCCAACACTATCTGCCAGAACCACCTGGGCATCTGCTGTGGGCCGAGCATCAGTATCTGTATCACCTGCTCCTCCTACTGCTACTCCTGGCACCATGGCAGCTGTCTCCGCGCCAGCTAATGCGGGAGCGTGCACATCATCGAGCGCAGCTCCGGCATCGGCCGTCGTCACGTCATCCGCCAAGGCATCAACGATCACCATCTCCATCCCTGAATCTGACTCAGCATCGGACCAATCCTCCTCTGACGAAGAGTCTCCGTCACGACAGACGTCGCCCCCGGCCGAACACTCTGCTAACTGAGCCTGCTGTGTAGCGTCATCCGCCTCAACCATCCTGCGCTCCACAGCAATCGCCTCACCAATGCTGAGCTCCACCGCGGTCGTCAGCGGACAAACCATCCCCCCCACGACTGACACCTCGGCAGGAGCTGTGGGGACTCGGCAGACCAAGCCGAGGACAGGGGACGAAGGGGTCTCGTCACGTGTGACTCCTCCCACAGTCGCATCTGGTGGTGCTGCCTGTGCACGACGTGCAAGACGAGCAGCTCGTCGCCGTGCACGACGAGTGCGAGCACGAGCGGTACGGCCAGGGGCTGAGGGTCCGTCCGTCGATATGATGCCGACAGCCTCCAAGACGGAGCGGAGGGCGACGGATGTGGACGAGAGATCTGGTATGCTAGCATCGTCGGAGGAAGGGATGCAGGATCGGGAGGAAGATGAGGATGAAGTGAGAGGCGACACCTGCGACGGAGTGGCAGCTCGCTCGGAAGTCACGTGGTCAAGGAGCTGCTGGACCATGCGCTTGAGGTTCCGGACCTCCATGTGTAGGGCGGCCATATCACCACGCAGAAGCGCTGTGGCATCACTCGATGACGTATCGACTGAAGGAGGTGGAGAGGATCGTACCCAAGGGGGATGCCACCCAGGAGGGCGCTGTCGGCACTGGCGCCAGCCATGCTGCCTATCTCGACAGTAATAGCACGAAAATCCCGAGGACAAGTGGGACTCGTGCCACGGCTGCATGGACCACTGTACCTGTGGCGGCTGCCACGGCTGAGGCTCAGGCACAGACCACGGCGATGGCAACGCCCACAGCCACGCTGCGCAGCTCATGTCGAGAGCTGAGCGTAGGTAGTCTCACACACTCAACTCCGGTGGTGCAAAGCCCCACGCAGAGGGATACGAGTGCAGCAACGTCTCTCAGATGGGCTGCGATGTCGTCACTCAAGGTGACAACCTCTGCCGTAGTGTGTTGCTACAATGTTGCACCTGTCGACGATGGCGCAACTGTCGCAACGTGCGACCTCAAGTGGCTTTCGGTGCCGCTGATGCTGCACCGGTTGCCGTCGTCAACAGACGGCTGTGGCCTCAAGCCACCTTCGCTGTTGCTACTGCTGCTGCGACTCTCGTGGCGGCTGCTGCTACAGCGGTTCCCGTCGTCAGCCGACGGTATTGGCCTCAAGCCACACTAAACAGTAAAATAATTAACAAAAAAAAACAAAAACAAAACTCCTTTTTTTGGTTTTTTTTTTNCCCCCCCCTCGCGTGCAGCCGGCCGGAGGCCGGCCGTCGGCCTCCCCTGCCCCTCTCAGCCGGCGGGGGGGCGGCGTCTGGCCGGCATGCGCCGGCTCAAGCGCCGGCGCTTGGCCGGCGCTGTCGCGCCCTCCGGGGGCACGACGGGCCCGATCGACCGGACCCCCCCCCCTCTTGGGCGGGGTCCCTCGCGTCGGATCCCCCTCAGGCCCGACAGCAGCAGCTACTGCAGCAACTGCTGCTGCGGTTGCTGCAGCAACTGCTGCTACTGCTGCTGCAGCTGCTGCCTGCAACTGCTGTTGCTGCGGTTGCTGCTGCGACTGCTGCTGCGGCTGCTGCTGCGGCTGCTGCGAATGCTGCTACAGCAGCTGCTGCAGCTGCTCGCCGCCGCCGCTGCTGCTATGGCTGCCGCTGCGCCTGCTGCACGCCGCTGCTGTAGCTGCTGCTGCTGCTGCTGCTGCAATGCTGCTGCTGCTGCAATGCTGCTGCTGCTGCTGTAATGCTGCTGCTGCTGCTGTTGCTGCTGGCGCTGCAGCTCCCGCAATGCTGCTGCTGCTGTTGCCACGCTACTGCTGCTGCCCGCGGCTGCTGCTACCGCTGGTGCTGCTCGCTGCCGCTGCCGCTGCTCGCTGCTGCTTCCACTGCGAGCTGCTGCTGCTCGCAGCCGCCGATTCGCGCTGGGAGCTGCTGCTGCGAGCGAGCTGCTGCTGCGAGCTGCTTACCTTTTTTTTTTTCAGGAAACTCAGCCAGAAACGACTGCTGCTGCCACCCGGTGCTGCTGCTGCTGCTGCTGCTTGGCTTGGCTGCTGGAGCTAGTGACTGCCACAGCTCACCGGGTGAGGTGGACGGGACTGCGTGGTGATGTTGCTGCTGAAAACGGCTGCAACGAGTCCGAGGACACGGCGGCGGCGGTGACTCTCACTGCTGCTGCCTGTGCTGCGTCTCTGCGGCGCAGCTCAGCAAGAGAGGTCTCGCGGCTCTGATACCATGAGATGTTTCCTGGAACCTTCCTAACCACTTGCCGCGACACTAGGCGTCAGCGCCAGGTCAGCGTGTGACAACAGTCACAAGTTAGAGACAAAACTGCAAGGGTCTGGGTTGGGACACGAACAGAGTGTCAGGAAACTGAAACTGAATATAAATGCAGAGAGAGCTGACAACNAGCCGTAACTCACTGCTCAGGTGTCAGAATCACCCGCTGTCTGCACCAAAACGTGCAGAACGATGAGCTCTACGCAACGGACCCACACAAGGTGGGTTTGCATCATCCAGACACGAGTAGCAAGCAAAACAAGGAAATCGGCCAAAATGGCCTGTCCACCGAGAAAACTCTAGAGCACTCGGAACTGCACTAAGAGCACCCATAAATGTACGAGTGCAGTACCGAGACATCAACGTATGCTTTCCACGACAGGAAGCACACAAAAAGTCGCAGGTCTCCTCATCGCACCGGTACAGGCTGCCGGGTGCGTGGGTCTCGACCTCCGAGAAAACTCCAGCAACGGCAGACCAGCCAGTCTGGATGTAGAGACGCATCATCTGCGTCACACCTGTCATGTCGTAGCTCCTGGATAAGTCCCTGGACGATCCGGAGTCCTGTCGGGTCGTCACGATCTCCAATGCGGCCACCGCTCACCATCAGCTCCGGGTACACCCGTAGCTGCCACGGCTGTGGCTCGTGACGGGTGGAAGCCACACATACCAACAGCCTCTACTACGCAGTGTGACAGCTGCTGACCTGCTGCTGCAGTGGCTGCTGCGCGTCTGTAGTGTGCACGCTGCTGCGGCTGCAAGCTGCCGCCCCGCACGTTCACTACTGCGGGTGTTGCTGTCTAAAAGCGGATGCTGCAACTACTGTTGCACACTGCGCACTGCGCAATGCCGCCGCCAATGCTGCTGCTGCTGCTGCGCACTGAGCAATGCACGCTGCTGCTGCTGCCTGGCGCTGCCAGCGAAATGCAGTTGCGAGTGCTTCTCTTTGCTACTACGTGCTACTTGCACGCTGCTTGCTGCTGATACAAGCGCTGTTGCGACTGCTTGCTGCTGATGCTGCTACTGTGTCATAAATGTGACTGCTGCTGCTGCGCGCTGCTCGCTACATGCTGCTTGCACACCACAGCTGCACCGTTTATATGCGGCTACGACTGCTTGCTGTTGCTGCTGATGTGCGATGCATGTGGCTGTTGCCTCTACGTGCTTCTAGCTTGCTGCACGTTGCACGTTGCTTTGCTGCACGCTGCTTGCTCGCCGCAGCTGCACCACTTGTACGCGGCTGAAAGCCTGCTTGCAAGCGGCTGCCACTCACACTCTCCTGCCGGAAGGTTCTCTTTTGTTGATCAGCCGCTGCTGCCGCATTTGTGGTGCCGCTTGTGCCGCCAATATGGCAGCTGCAGAAGAACCCGATGGACTCCTATTGATCATGAAACCTAAGAGTTAGATGAAAGCCATCCTTGATGCTTGTCCAAAACACGTTTGCTGCTCCCGAGCAATTCTGTCTATGTTGCGCCACGTGGCGCACCTCAGCTACGTTTCAGACCTGTTCAGCTGCTCTGTTGCTCACACGCCCCCCCTGCGCTCTGATACAAAGCTAAAATGAGTCTAGGGCATGCAGGCCCATGCTGAATGAGACGAGATGTGGTGGTGAGCGTGAGAAACACAGCGCCAAGATTTGGCTAAGTCTGGCATAACTGAATTAAGAATGAAGGAGAGAGAACAATGAGCCCTACGACGAGCTTATGTATTGGGGACTGGCGGCTAGCCCACCAGGCCCCGTCATCCCCGCTGCACCAAAAGGCATGGACGCGGAATACACATATCCCAGAACATGAAACCACACACTGGAGGTCTCCTGAGGCACCGGAACAGTCAACCGTGTGCCCGGGTCTCCACCGATAAGAAAATGTCCAATGTACCCCAAACACAACCAGACTCTACGGTGACACACTAGCATCACGGGCTAGCCAAGCTAGGCAAGTTTAGGCCTCCCGCGACGCCGGAGCACATAATCGGGCGTCCGGGTCTCAGCCACATGCAAGCTACACACATCTGACAAGGGGTCAACAAGGCTAGACTAATCAGTGCTAGGTCTCCCGAGGTACCGGTACAGACCACCAGGTACCTGGGTCTCGACCATGAAAGAGTGCATCACTTGTCAGAGACTATGCAGTAGAGTTGTATGTGGTCTCCCGGTGCACTTGTACAAACCACCAAGTGCCCGAGTCTCGANCATCCAATGTACCCCAAACACAACCAGACTCTACGGTGACACACTAGCATCACGGGCTAGCCAAGCTAGGCAAGTTTAGGCCTCCCGAGACGCCGGAGCACATAATCGGGCGTCCGGGTCTCAGCCACATGCAAGCTACACACATCTGACAAGGGGTCAACAAGGCTAGACTAATCAGTGCTAGGTCTCCCGAGGTACCGGTACAGACCACCAGGTACCTGGGTCTCGACCATGAAAGAGTGCATCACTTGTCAGAGACTATGCAGTAGAGTTGTATGTGGTCTCCCGGTGCACTTGTACAAACCACCAAGTGCCCGAGTCTCGACCACCGAGAAAACTCTAGTGAACACGTATGGGTAAACAGAGCTGCTAGAATGCGCCATACATGTCACATAAGGAGTAATGGAGCCACTAGGATGCTCTCCCTAAACAAGGCTACACGATAGCTCAATGCCCATACACCAACAGAAGTCGGCGACGGCCGACTTTGAGAGCGAAGTTGAATCCCGTTTTCGGTCGCTTATTCGAAAACATGGGCACCGCTGTCATGTCGATTTCGACTATGGACAGCGTTGCTAAATCTGGCGAAACCATGGACACCGGAGCATTTGGAACCTGTTCACATTCCGCATGCGGTCCCACAGGGGCTGCACCTGGACGTGGCAAGACAGAAATGCTACGCAGCAGGTTGGGGCAGGAGCGTTGTTGATGCAGCGTGCGGGCTTCCACGCTAGTTGCTTAAGTCAGCTGCCCCCTCAGTTTGCTGCCCTAGAGACTAAGTCTGGAAGCTCTGGGTTTGTTACTCAGAAGTGCGCGCGCCAGTGTTAGCGCCAGAAAGCAGCTGGACACTGAAAGTAACTGATTAGCAATCAAGAATGAGACACAATGGGAGACCCCTCCAAGAACTAGCCCCCCCCCATCTCTGTAGAGCTTGTTACTCAGTTCAACAGCCAATCAGAAAATAGCTCTATTTTCAGGCTGGCAGGTTTTCTCGGTGAGGCCTGCCAGACGACCGACAGCCCAAAACCCGAGCGTCGTCCGTTTTGCCTGAAAACTGGACCATACCATAATACCAACGCTGCAAACGCAGTCGTGCGGTCAGAATCAGCTAGAAAAATAGTAGCAGAGAGTTATGGCTGCCCGAACCCAGGCAGCGCCTACGGTAGTCCATGATGCCGAAAAGGGTCATACAGCATGCAACAAGGACCCTAGGCAGGGCATGACGACGCAGACGCGACGGGACGCGCTGGACGCATGCAGACAACAATTGCGGTGGCAGTGACCGCCGGCAGCACGACCGCCGAGGAGGCCTGCCGATGGAGCTGAGCACGTCGCCGGAGAGAGGAGGCTCCAGCGAACCGCGAGTAGACCTCAGCGTGCGTCGGCTCCACCGGATGACGCTCCATCAGCGTCGAGTCTCGCCGTCAGTCATCTGCACGCCGATGTACACAAGCCGGGAGGACACAACA
>SZWC01015407.1:11129-27299 GCA_023375785.1 Penium margaritaceum | reverse complement strand
CCCCCCCCCCCCCCCCCTCCCCCTCCCCCCCTCCCGCTCTCACCTCTGCTAGCGGCTGAACCCACAACCACCGCACAGCCTCCGTCTTGTTCCCTGGGCCTGACGCGGCAGCGCTGAAAGTCGGGTACAAGTCCCCCCGGGCGCCACGCATTGGCACTGCCAGCGTGTCGTGGTTGCCCCTGAGGTCGATGATCTCAAGCCCGCATGGCGACGCTGCTGCTGCTCCTCCAGCTGCTGCTGCCGCCTGCTCATCAGCAACGAGCTTTCCATTCATGTCGTCCTGGAGGCAGTACGTCCGCATGCGGTGTACCATAGCCGAGTAGGTGCGCCACTCCGTCTCCCTCTGTCCAGTGATTGTGCGCGGTCGCATTCGAGCGTCTGCAACATCCCAAGACAAGCCAAACAGCCGTTTTCCACGCGTCCACATGCAACGCCATGGAACGCAACACAGCACAGCACAGCACAGCACAGCACAGCACAGTACAGCACAGCACAGCACAGCACAAGACAAGGCAACGTTGTGCACGCAAGGCCCTTCCGCAAGGCAGCCCGTCAGACTCTCCGATCATCTTCACAGAAAGTAACCTCCGATCACTCCCTCCCAGCCCNCCCCCCCCCCCCTCCCCCCCCGCTCCCCCAACCCTCTTCTGCCCTTCTGCCCACGCTACAGAGCGAACGCAGAGTCGACACCACACACCACACACCACACACCACACACCAGTGAGGTCGCCCGTGATCAGCAGCAGCGGCGGACGGATGACTCGGAGGGCGTTCACGAAGTGGGTGGCCAGCTCGGCCGTGCGGAGGTCGTCGAAGTCGCTGATGTGCACGTCCGACAGGTGGACCCACCAGAACACGCCGCTGCTGTACCTCAACGGCTCCCGGACCATCTGTCCGCCGCTTGCTTCCCCGCCGCTCGCTGCCTCGTGTGCCTGCAGCGACCGCGCCCGTCCGCGAGCACCGATGCCTTCACTGCTTCGACTTGGTTCCACTCCTGCTCTGTGCCCAAAACCCACAGCTTCATCGACTTGACTTGAACCGGCTGCAGCTCCATCTCCAGATCTAGATCCCAGCCGTGCGGCGAAGGCCAGGCCCTCCTGCTGAGGGTCCACATAGGCGCGCATCCAGTACATGGACACGGACAGCAGCAGCACCACGCCACCAACATGCCGCCACGCGTTGCCGAAGGCCATGGAGCGCAACTCCAGATCCTAGGTGCAGTGGTGCAGACAACGATGTCAATGGCGTGGTCGTCCGCTGAACGCCATGAACAGCACCAGCACACTGGAGAACCCCACGGTGTGATGCTGGAAGTGAATTCCAGGGCACATGGTGGGTGGCTACACTCCAATGCCGTGTTCCGCGACTTTTTGGTATTTTGTATCTACCGCCAATGACGTGGCAGGTATGGGTCTGACAGAGTTTTGGTTCGGCACACTACAAATGTATCATGCGTGAATCCAGGATGTATTTTGTTGTGGAGGGTGTCCCGCCGACCTCCTCCACGACAACTTAGTCGCTACAAATGTCAGGATCGGTAGCCAAATGAGAATTGTATCGATACATTTATCGACCAGCGGGCGTCGCGGAGAGTCGCATTGCGGCCCTTCGCAAGGCCCTCTGATAGGTCGATGGCCTCGCGAATTCGCGTCACCGTCGACTTCCCGTTCCGCTGGCCAAGGGATCCGAGCTCAATTCCGTGTGGTACATTATCGCTTGACAATTTCTTTTGTCAAGTTTTCGTGGACTTCTGGATCCAGCGGGCCCGCTCGGCTTATCGGCGCGTACATACATGTTCTCTGGACAACACCAACAACAATAATTTTATGTTGTGGGAGAGGTTCGACGCCGCCCACTACAAAAAAAAAGGTCGCGGAACATGGCACAAGTCGCGGTTGAACTCCCGTTCGCGACCATCTTATGTAACCTGCCAGACTTAGCGGTTTGTCAGACTTCAACCGGTGGCCCCTTTAAAATCTTGGCGGGAAAGATTTATTTTTATGAAACGGCTAAAAATGTCTGGACGAAGGCCACAGCGGTCGGACTCCGGTGGGCGCACGGTGGTCCCCACTTTCTTTAAAATCAACAATTGCATGAGGGACGCTGCTAAAACCTTAGCGAAGTTGCAAAAGCAGAAGGTGTTATCTTTGCGACGCCTAGTTAAATATATGAAATTTAATTGTTTTGCCGCCAACATGAGATGACGAGCGAAAATTCCACCGGAGCCCACCCTACTCCAGGGTAGGGTGGCCTCCGGTGGGATGCCCGATTGAGCGGGTAGCGAGAGGCGGATGCCGCTATTCGCGGCCCGCCGGATCTATGGCCCACCGTCCGACCACCGCCGTTTTACGACGCTCAATTTTTCGACGGGCCACCGGTTGAAGTCTGACCAGCCTCTTACACGAGTCCCTAATCTTCTCAAGTGGACATTTCTGTTACTACACAAACAACCCATCGCATCACGAGGACCGCGATATTCACTCCGACGGCTGAGGGCAAACTAGCCAACTGCCCTGCTCCAAGTGGATATTCCTAAACAATCTGACAGCTTCGACCATTCTCGTGAACCTACGAACAGAAGTGTCACGACCGTTTGGTCAACTTCTTGACAATTCTCCACGAATCCAGATTTACAAAGATGCATCGCGCATCTCCACCGTCGATTCTCGAAGACCTCCGACTTCTCGACAGACCTTCAGGAATCCCACCACTTACGACGTGACTCTGCACGCGTTGCTCGACATCCAACCCAACGACCCCGACTGTGCTTCATTCATAACTTGTCACTTCTATATACATGTTTGATCTTCTCGATACTTGTCATCAAAGTGCACTTGTCGCTAATAATAAATTGCTCAAGTGTCTCAAAATCTAGATCGTGTTTTGCCTCGCAACTTCTACTTGTTCACCATGTACGCTCCGTTCGACGTGTCTCTTGGTATCAGAGCGCAACGGTGCTTGAGAGGCATTTGACAACTGCAGCCATCCGGAGGACGACCTCACACTTGTCTTCAGCGCATCTTGCATGTCAAGACTTTGTAGACTTCGCGATTACAACATCAGACGAGCGAGCGTAACCGACGAGCAAAAGCGGGTCTTCGGCGATGACTTTGGCGATGGAGGAGTAGAACGTGCTGATGCACGCAAACCCTAAAGCGACAACAAACGCTACCTTGACAGGCTTTACAGCAGCTGGAACTACTTTTACGGTCTCGACAGCCAATCCGGTCGCGGATCCGATAGCGATGAACGTCGGTAGTGGCGGGTAGCCACCCGTACCGACGGCCACTATGACGACAACAAGGAACGACTGGTGGCACTGGACGATAGGCGCGGATCAATGAGGAACTAGCAAACATGATCTCCATGCTCGAGGGCATCAACAACCACCTTCTCCAACAACTCAAAACAGAGATGGAGGCACTACGTAATGCAATCGCGTGTGAAGCGGTACTGGTCGAGAGAAAGCCTCAATTCTCTAGCAATCGTTCAATCCTGCAAATTTGAAAGGAGCAATGGTTTGGATGTGGTTGACGAGTTTGAAAGTGTACGTCACAAAGGTTGGGGTGAATGACTATCACAAGAAAATTGACCTTGCCACTGCACTTTTGCGTGGCAAAGCGTTAAGCTGGTGGTTTGATCGAAAGACCATCCAACAACAGCACAAGACGGGCGGAGGAGCATCAACGGCTCACAACACCCATGTGACATCACCAACCGCATGCGATCAACCCAGAGAGGACCGACGCACTGACATCGCCAACGCACTGGAGAAATTTTTCGTGTGCGATGCTTGCATGATTTGAACGAATGAATGAAAAATCTGACGCACGGTACAAACTCTAGCATTTACGTCAGTAGTCCGACGTGGCGGAGTATACGCAAAGATTTTGTGAGATTATCACCGGAGCACACATCGCCCCCGACAAACTCTATTTTCACTAGAACAATGGCCTAAAGCGAGATATCTGGCAAGCAAGTGCTATTTTCCGCATCCAGAATGGCTTGTCATGGATGATCATAGTAGTAAAAGGTATCGATAGTGCCGACTACAACACTTGGATCTAGGAATCCTATGGCTAGCGATCTCCTAACCACAATCATGGTGGAAATGGGAAAAACGAGTCAATGGTCTCATTGACTTTGATGAAAGTAGAGGTCGTGGACCAGAGAGAGATGCAAACCTGCTACAATTGTGGAAAAGTCGGGCACATCGCTTGAAAGTATCGGACCAACAAACAAGCCAACAGGGAGATAAGTTACAGAAAAATGAGTCGTCAAATGGCAAAAGACAAGAGTAAAAGGCGCAACTCTTGTCCATGAGGAACGATTTGTGCTAAACAATAGTCCATCTGAACAACCCACATCAACATAGAGGATTTGTGAGATCACGAAGTTCAAGGAGGGGTACAAGGATGACCAACCGACAATACTTCTAAAAGTCAGCCTCTAGGATGCAAAAGTCACTACGTGGTACTAGCATTATTACATGGAGGAGCATCACATAGCTTCGTGAGCAATGACATGGTTTGCAAGCTATGTTTTTGAAGGAAAAATTATCGACGAGAGAATACAGATATGAAGACTTAGAGAACTACGACTTCAAGTGGGAGATCTTCTAGATGTAACAGTCTGGAGATCTTGTCCAATGAGCGATCACAAAACCATCATCGGATAAGATTTCCTCTACTCGCATAATTCGTAGGTCAAATAGAACAACGGCGACGTCAACGTGGAGATAGACGGGGCCAAATGACAACTTCCAAGTGTAGGAGGGAAGCCGACAATGGTAGTAGAGGTGAAAGTAGTAGAGGAAGTCGTTGAAGGCAAAAAGCGAAGCTATTATTGCTCAACGTGGCCAAGCAGTGTATACGGAGAATGACTCGTGCATGGCACATACATCTCAAGCCAATCAGAGAAGCAAAAGTGGTAGCAACTGACTCACCATCGGCCTCATGAGCCTCATCCACTTCGATGAAGTTCGCAATGGTAGCGGAAGAGTTCGCACCACTCATCAAAGAGTTTGCAAATATCTTCACCCATAAACTCCCTAAAACGTTACCTTCCCAGCGAGACATCGACCATCACATTGAACTAAAGCCAGGCCGCAGGCCTACCCTTCAAGGAACCTATCGGATGAACGATGACGAGGTGAGCGAGATTCAAAAGGAGCTCGACGAGATGCTCGATCAGGGTTCATGAGGAAGTGGTGCACAATGAGTGTTGAACACACAAAAATCCCTCAACTTTACAAGTGAATGACGTGGTTAGCAAGCAATATAGAATGTACCTAAACCCTAGTGGTAATCGCATTGTGGAGACCTAGCAAAATATTTTTGATTGGTACTTGTGTCCGATTCTGGAGTATAATGAACCTTACTTTATAATGAACCCGACACTCATTACACATTACACACTCAATGTAGTATAACAATGATAGAAGAATGTTGTCATAATTGGGAGCCTTGTACACTAAATGTACACTTGAGAAAACCATATTCATATGTCTAGTAACAATATTATGATCACAAACACTACATGTACACAACACATCCGACACACACACTCGATTTATGTCCAAAGATTAATGACCACAACACCAATATTATGTGAAGCACAAGTAGTGCGGAAAATATGAATGATTTTGCACAATCAATTGCAAACAACAACAAGTTATGGGTTCTCCGGACATTTTTCTATGAAATTATGTCATTCTAAGGCAAAAGGAATGGACAATGTAAAGAAGAAAAGACGAAATCATGGTTCACTGCGACGGCAAACGGAGGGCATTATAGGCATAAAATCCTCAACACAAAGGCACATGCCCCTCCCAAGATGGGATAATGAGGACATTAATTGCGTAAAAATCATCAAGAGTAACATGCAAACAAGCCACTATGGACTCGTTGGCTCGGTCCATACCCACGGCACCCATGGCTCAGGACAGTTGGGCAACCTACTACTTGGCATGGGCACTCCTTGGTTCCATACCATGATGGTTCGTGATGGCCCAGTTGTACGTTGCGTGCTACATACCGCTCCCACTCCCCCTTTAATGCGACCCATGTTAGATGAGGGTTTGCTACGGGAGTACCCCATCCATTATGCTCCAAGCATCATCAATCGATGACCATGTCCATCCAAGGTGTACTCATAGATCGACAGTAGGTGTCTACTCAACGAAATGGACTGACAGGGAAGCATTGAAGTACACATGATAGTACCTGTTCATAGTGGGAACCGGTACAAAGAATAGGTTAGACAATCAAATGATTTTTTCATTAATGCCGGAGTTGGACATGCAAAACCAAACACCTTACTTGTCCTATGGTTTGGAACCGGCGGCTATAATGTCAGGCATGCAAAATGCACCTGCTTAAGTCCACTTAATCTTTGTCCTGCAATGCACGGTCCCATATCACCGTGGGTGGGGCTACGTTGTCCCATTGGCCATCGTCCACTTTCGGCGTGAACTACTATACTGGACCAATCGGCTACAGTAGATGATATCATAAATGTCGCATCATACCATGTTGCACTCACCAAACCTTAACATTGCATTTGGAAGAACAAACCCGACATGCAATCCTTCAAAACAATGGGTGCATTTGACACTTGTGTTAATGATTTAACCAAATCAATCATTGGTCATGCATTCAACGTCATGGTAATTGTGTGTTTGGCATTAGCATTAGCATGAATACCATCAGTGCATTTTCCATGTTGGTCATACTCTAGGTGAAGCTCAAACTTGTTAATTGACCAATGTGCCTTGATTTCCACCATCCCATGTGTGTTGAGCATGATTGGTACTCACATTCTTATCTTGTTGAAATCTACTCACAAACGCCTTACCCAACATCCTTGGTGCAATCGACACCCACGTGGATACGTAATTAGAATTTCTTTATGTCATATGTCTATAGAGCATGAACAGTGCTTTTGGCACTAGCGACACAGATGCTTTCTCCATCCGTGATCAAAGTGCAATTCACAACTTTCCAGTGGTGTGTTTGACATTGGAAGCATTCCTGCAACAAAGACTTGTGTTGTTTCCCATAGTGCAATTGACACTTACATTGATGATGTTGTTGATGTCCCGTAATTGTGCAATCGACACTCGTTTTGTGTAGTTTGCACATTTTTCACAGTTGTGGCAAGTAGTTCAGTTGTTGAGTGATCACAATATGTATATTGCCTTTATATTTTATTTGGAATCAAGAATTTGTCTTAACATGCATCACCATTGTGGTTTTACAACCCAGTTTAGACCATAGTGGCTCTTGTACACGAAGGAAACTTCTTTAATGCGTGTTCAGCCATGTCATGGCTTTAAAAACTGAGCCCTTTTTGGTTTTCTCACAAAATACCACAAACTTAGAGCTTCATCGACGAGAATGTAGGCAATTCTTGTGTCAAGTGTTCCACATTGAAAAATTTCCAAGTGACATGACATGCGCAGGCAATGTGGCCAGGGCCAGGCGGGCCTTGCGAAGGAGGTAGGATGGGATGGAGCTGGCAGATGTGAACATAGTGGAGGAAGAGTAAAGGATAGGAGGAGAAGAGCTTGCCCATACATGCTAGGCTTGTCGTGAGATGATTGTTCTGCATGGCTTCTTCCCCATCACTACCTCCATTCTCATTGTTTCGGTGCATGCCTTGGACATCTTGTGGCACCAGATTCACACCATCAAGAAGTTTTACACTGGCTATTACGGTCCTTCTCCTTTAGGATCTCCACCACACATCGTGTTGGAGTTCAACTACTTCAGGCACGTTCAATACATTATGCTTGACAATGAGCTAAGTCCTCGCATTCAGCAAGCCATTCGCATGTACGAGGAAACAACTGAGCTAGCCAAACATGCATAGTCCTACCTACTATAGACCTACATGTAAAGCTACTCCACTTTCAAGTCTCATCTCCTCACAGAGATCTCCCACACAAGCCTCAGCAGCTTCATTGACATTAAGAGCTACATCGACAAGGAAAAATCGCTTCGCGTCCAACTTGTCATCACAAATGCACTCATCTCTGAGCCAATCTTTCTAACCTCTTACTGATAGTCCTCACAAGAGACTGGGATGGCGTAAAGAAAGTTCTCAAGTTCAAGCCTAAAGTAGAATTGATAGAGGTATACGTCTAAAAGATGCGATTGACAAAGCAAAGAGATCGGCAATTTACAAGAAAAGAGCACGCATTTTTAACAATGTAGTTCACCAGAGTGAAGGAAAGAAGAGCGGCCCTCACTCCTTGTTGAATAGCCATGCGGTGTTGAAGTGAGCATACTCCTATGAGTCGACAATCATATGAATTGCCATAAGCCAGCTGACTGAACTATGTCCTCATTTCACATGCGTTTATTGCAAGAAGAAAGGGCATGTGAAGAAAGACCGATTCAAGAGGTTGCGCGTCTAGGAGAAAGGGAGGATGCAGAGCAACTTCAAAGGAAAGAAGAAAGGGGGAGAGAAGGAGAGTGGAGGAGAAAAGAATAAAAAGGGTAGTCAAGAGTTCGACAAGAAGATGAAGGAGGAAGGCAACGGGCAGCAGTTTGACTAGATTGCATCTTTGTTCCAGCTGTCAGATCGTCAGAGTGATAGGCTGGTCCACTCGCCGTATGTTTGGTACCTACACAGCGGGTGTACAGTGCACATCACGTACCACAAACCTTACGTCCACAACTACGAGCCTTTAGATCAGAGCTATGTGACATTTGCAAATAAAAAGCAGGTGCCTTGCTTGGCAAGGGCATGATGACTGTGACAGGGTATGATGGAGCACAGGTCAAGTTTAGCGATGTCTTCCACATACCTGACATTATCGTTAACCTCCCCTCTCGCTGCCAACTCATGAAGAGAGGAGCTTGCATCATCTACAATGGAAAGCATGTCAAGGTCAAAATCCATGAAGGAAAAACCTGTGCAGAAGGTGAGCTCCTTCCTTATGGTATGATTAAGTTGGACTTAAGCGCATTGGCTCAAGATGAGACGGATTCCCCATGTGCAGCGGCAAGTCTACACCAACCAGCTAGTGCAGATGCTATAGTGTGGCATAAGAGGCTTGGCCACATCAACAATTAGTCGGTGAAATCCATGGTGAAGAAGGGACATGTCTATGGCCTCGACATAAAGAAAAGTGGTCTAGGCTAAACTGAGCTTCATGAGGACTGCTTCCGTGCCAACTTGCCACTGAAAATGCTTCCTCAAGCGAGCAAGTGCAACATTAGCCAAAATCTGAGACTCGATCACACCGAGATCTGGAGACTGCTCCCCTTAGCAACACTCTATGGTGGACACCGCTACTTCCGCATCTTTGTGGATGATGCGACACATTTTCTTTGGATTTACCCTCTCCAAACAAGAGATGAAGCGCCAACCTACTTCTTTAAATGGCTGGCAATGGCAGAGAGGCAAAGCAATAAGATGCTACAATGCAGGCGAGTACACCAGCGTAGTACAACAACTAACTGTTCATGTTGCAACTTGAGTACATACGCATCGTGCAGTAGTTCTCTACACCATATACCTCATACCAGAATGGTATTACAGAAAGTGAAAATCGCAGTATTGAAGAGTCTTTCAAATCCCTCCTGCTAGAAGTGTAGCTGGACAACTCTTGGTTGTTGTATTCTTTAAGGCAAGTAATTTAGGTGTGGAATTGTGTGTCGCACACGCCCTTACCAGACACAACTCTAATTGAAACATGGCACAAATGCAAGCCAGACATCACCATGCTTTGGAAATTTGGGTGCATGGCGCTTCTCCACGTGCAAAAAGAACGTCGTATGAAGCTTGCAGGTAAAGCAGCTTGGGGCATGTTTGTCGAAGAAAGCCCCAATATAAAATGTTGGGAGTTCTACAACATTGACACCGAACGTATTGTCACCAGGTGTGATGCTCTTTTCTTTGAGCATCTTAAGTGTCAAGGATGGGAAGCCAAGCGCTCGACCACACCAGACCTCCTTGAGTCATTCCATGATTCGTTTGTAGATTCAATCCAAGACAAAGAAGCTGACTGTGATCCATTCAGCACGACAGATCTGGATCAAACAAGTGAAGAGGCAGTGTGCGCGAGTGTGCCCCTCGCGACTGACCACAAAAAATGCATCGTCGTTGATTAGGAGGCGGTCATAGTAAGCCATGGAGAACGCCATCCCGTGGCGACGCAAGATGGTACAGAGGTGACGAGGCTAAAGAAGCACGACGACACAATAAAAAACCGGTACTTCTCGCACTTCTTGTAGTAGGAGATGGAAAAACACAAGGAAGATGAAGCAGAATGCAACATGGCGATTATAGCATGAAAAGTGTATGTTGAGAATGATGAAGTACATGCTGATTTCAGAACAACGCATTTGAAAGCTCTCCTTTGTAGAACCTCATTTGCATAATCACCTCACTAAAAGTCACATGAGGAAGCACTGGCAGGCGAGTTTGTCGCAGAATAGAAAGCAGCGCTAGATACAGAATACAACATCCTAATGGAGCAGGGAACTTGGGAGCTAACAGAGTTGCCATCCGCCTCAAGGCCTGTTGGTGTGAAGTAGGTGTTGAGGGTGAAGATGAAGGCAGATGGCAGCATCGACAAATTCAAAGTGCGCCTGGTTGCGAAGGGGTTCTCAGTAGTGGAAGACAAGGGGTTTTTTTTTGAAACCTACACACTTGTCAGGTATTACACCATAGCGCGTATCATGCTTTCCATTACAACAGTCAAAGACTACAAGGTGGAGTTGCTTGACATCAAGAACTCCCTTTTGCATGGAGAAATGGACACTATTGTCTACATAAAATAACAAGAAGTGTATGATGGCGATAGTAGAAGAGTGTGTAAGCTCGTAAAGAGATTGTAAGGATCGAAGCAGAGTCCTCTTCTTTGGAACCACAAGTTGCATAGTCTCCTTGACTCTTTGAACTTCTATGAATCAGCCTACGATGATTGCTTGTTCTTACATGAACAAGGAAAGAACTAGCATCCAAAATGGTACGTTTTTGTCTACGTGGTCGACATCTTGATCATTGGCCCATCGCAAGACTTCATCCACGTAAACATTTGTGCAATGGCACCAATTGTTCCACCTTTTCACTTTACTTGTATTTTCTCTCCAAACACAACGGTCCTTGCAGCAAGGAATCTAACTTTTGTTGCATCCCACAAACATCAACAATGTAAATGTACATGTACATGTATATCTTCATCCTCATCTACATCTTCATTTACATATACATGTATATCTATTTTCACATTTACATCCACATGTACATGCACCCCTACATCTGAATCTACACCTACATCTACATATTTTTGTACAACTATATGTAGATGAAGATACATCTACATCTACATCTACATCTACATCTACATCTACATCTACATCTACATCTACATCTACATCTATATGCACATCTACATCTACATCTACATTTACATCTACATCTACATCGACATCTACATGTACATCTACATGTACATCTACATGTACATCTACATCTTTATCTACATCTACATCTATATATACATGTACATCCACGTGTACATGTACATTTACATCTACATGTACATGTACATGCACATGTACATGTACATCTACATCCATATCTACATCAACATGCACATTTACATCTATTTCTACATCTAAATCTACATCTACATGTACATGTACATGCACATCTACATCTTCTTCTACATTTTGATTTACATCTACATCTTCATCTACATTTGCATCTACGTTTTCATCTACATCCTCATCTACATTTGCATCTACATCTACATCCACATCTGCATCCACATCCACATCCACCGTCTACATCTACATCTACATCTATATCTACATCTACATCTACATCTACATCTACATCTACATCTACATCTACATCTACATCTACATTTGCATCTGCATCTACATCTACATCTAAATCTACATCTACATCTACATCTACATCTACATCTATATCTACATCTACATCTACATCTACATCTACATCTACATCTACATCTACATCTACATCTACATTTGCATCTGCATCTACATCTACATCTAAATCTACATCTACATCTACATCTACATCTACATCTACATCTACATCTACATCTACATCTACATCCACATCTACATCTACATCTACATCTATATCTACATCTACATCTGCATCTACATCTACATCTACATTTACATGTACATATAAGTCTACATCTAAATCTACATCTTTATCTACCTCTACATCTACATCTACATCTACATATACATGTACATCGACATTGACTTGTACATCTACATCTACATCTACATCTACATCTACATCTTCATCTTCATCTAAATCTACATCTACATTTGCATGTACATATACATCTATACCTACATCTACATCTACATCTACATCTACATTTGTATCTACATCTACATCTACATCTACATCTAAATCTACATCTACATCTACATCTACATCTACATCTACATCTACATCTACATCTTCATCTACATCTACATCTCTATCTACATCTACATCTTTATCTAAATCTACATCTACATCTACATATGCATCTACATCTACATCTACATCTACATCTACATCTACATCTACATCTATATCTACATATAAATCTACATCTACATCTACATCTATATCTACATATACATATACATATAAATCTACATCTACATCTACATCTACATCTACATCTGCATCTACATCTACATCTACATCTACATCTACATCTACATCTACATCTACATCTAGATCTACATCTACATCTACATCTACATCAATATCTACATTTATATCTACATCTACATCTAGATGTACATTTACATCTACATCTACATCTACATCTACATGTACATCTACATCTACATCTACATCTACATCTACATCTACATCTACATCTACATCTAGATCTACATCTACATCTACATCTACATCAATATCTACATTTATATCTACATCTACATCTAGATGTACATTTACATCTACATCTACATCTACATCTACATGTACATCTACATGTACATCTACATCTATGTATACATCTTTATTTACATCTACTCCTACATCTACATCTACATCAATATCTATATCCTTGTACGCCCTTGGTTGTCATCAATTAGTCATGCGGATTACATAGTGTAATCAAGTTCACCTATGGAACTTCCTCTTGATATGTTTTTAGGATATTATTGACGAAGGGCCAAGGGTGACGCCGGGTGTTGTTGAAATCGGTCATTGAACGCTATCGGACAGTTCGTTGCGCATTTTTGTCGAAGGACATGTGGAGTCCACAAATCGCGGGCCGCCTAGTAATCGTCATTGTCGGTCAGAAGACTGGCACAGGCGGTCAAATGCGGAGGGTCTCTTCCCGCACACGGATGCATGCAGAAGTTTGAGCTATCAATATTTGCATGTGATTGGTGGATATGGGGATTGTTGGGTTGATTCCATTCAGTCATCCGTGTTATGTGTGGGGCTCGCTAGAATTTTTGGAAGAGGGAAGCCTTGAGTTTATCCGGACGCATCGACGCGGAGTGCCGAGCTACGCAACCTAGGCAATTGTAAGGCTAAAACCACGTGGACAGGAAGTTGTGGTCATTGTTGAAATAAATCGTTGAGGAGCCCGAATGATCGATTTCAACGACACCCAGCCTCACCCTAAGATTCGTTAAAAATGAGATTCGGCTCGGCTAGGTAAATGACGTAGAAGGTGCGGTTTCACGATCTCGAGCCGCGGGGCCATGACTTGTAAAGGTGGTTCAAGCGGGGGGCCGTAGAGGTCGTTCACACCTTAACCGGTGGCCCCTCGAAACACAAAAGGCAGGCAAAATCCAATAAAAATCTCGGTATGGACGGACGAGATGAAAGCCTCCGTACGATGACTCACGGCGATGGTTTCACGCAATCCCTCCAAGTCCGGCCCTGCCTACTGGCCTAGTCGGAGTCGAGTGGTCTGGAGCACATTGGCGCCCACCCTCCCCATGTGCAGGGTGGCCTCCGCTCGGCAACCAGGGGAGAGTAACCGGAGGGAAGGTCATCGGACCCCACGGCAGGCCACCGATCCATGGCCCATCAAAAGCGCAGGCTTGTCATCTGAAGCCATTGTAGAGCATGTCTATACGGACTAGGGCGTCTTGTACATAAACACCCGTATTTTTACGAAAATTCTCCCGCCTTTTGTGTTTCGAGGGGCCACAAGTTGAGGTCTAACCGAGCTCGTAGACGGAAAGGCCTCTTCAGAAAAGTCGAAAGAAGCTTCGGAACTTGGTCGTAGCAATTCTGAAGTCGCTTCGCCCAAACTTCGCGAGCCCACGTCAGTTGCAACTTCAAGGCTGAGCGCCATTATCGGTGAAGCGTCATGTTCATCTATTCCCTGGAAATCGCGGGTAGGTGAACTTCATTAGTTTAAGCTCCCTCAACGGATGAGTGAATCGGCTGAACATCGAACTTGCGCTTTTTGATGCGACATTCCCGCTTCCTACATATGTTCAAGTACACTACCTCCTTTTCTGGGAGTTCGAACCGACAACCTTCACGTCATGAGCGCCATGACGAATTGGAGGACAGAATTCGCGATAAGGAAAGGGCGACTCGGATGGTGATGCAATACGTACATGTGAACCCATCCAATCACAGAGCCTCTTGAGACGTAGTTGAATTTAACATCTCGTACCGAGGCGCTGTCCATTCGCAGTGGTTTCATTCATCTGTTTTCTTCTAATTGGCTGCGGAATGAGGGCAAGATGAAGGATGAATGCACAATGAAGCGCGTAAATGGTCTTCATCTGTTTCTCGCCAACGGCGAATTTCGTGAGAATTTTGCGATCTCCGTCATTGGTACGGACAACTCGCAAGCACCTCTCAAAAAATCCACGTCCGCAAGTCCCGCGCTGGAGCAAGCGGGAACATATGCCGTGTTCCGCTGCTTTTTTTTTCGTATATTGTATCGAGCGCCAATGACGTGGCAGGCCTGGGCCGACCAATTCTGACAGAATTTAGGCTAGGCGAAGAATAAATGTATCGACGGTGTCTCGGGCTTGTATATTGTCGTGACGGCGTTCCCGCCTAGCCTCTCCACGACAGATCTCCACGATTTATCGACGCAACCCTCGGCTACAGGCAGATTGAATCTATACATTTCGTGAGTTTTTGTTTTCACGTTATTTTTGCTGTTCTTTGAATCGATGGCGAGGATGACAATTGTCTGACAACCGACGATCAAAGATCGAAAACTTTTCATCTGAAACTTCAAACGTCTCATGCCAAGAACAACCAGCCGCATCACCGGCCGGCGAAACTTGTCGGTGCCGGCCGGCTGTGATGCAGCCGGCCAAGCTTGTGGTGGCCGGCCGATTCCAGCGGGTGCGCTCAAACCATCCGCGCGTAGATACATTTATTTTACTAAGCGCTATATACATTTTTTTAGCCAGAGTGAAGAGGTTCGATGCCGCCCACTACGAAAACAAAAGCAGCGGAACACGGCAATAGTTGAAGTTGAAGCTTCACTGATTTCGGGGCGCAGCCCAAACCCGGGCTCAATCGCAACTCGTCTGACGTGGCACCGACTTCAACTTCACACTGTGAGGGCACACCGGGCGGGAGACGAGCGCACCTGCACCTCCAAGTCCTGCAGCGTTCGCCATTAGCATCAATGGCGTGCTGTGAGGAGGCGGTGAGGCGTTTACTGCGGCCGCGCAGCATCCTCATCATGGGCCTGCTGTGGCCTTTGGCTCTGCTGTGGAGCCATGCGGCGTGCCTCCTCGCTTGTTGGCACAGCGAGTTTCGCCGCCGGCTGGAGCAAGCGCTGCAGCACTTCGGCAGAAGGGAAGCTTCCTGTGCGCGTGGGGACTCGGTCAACTTGAAGGCCTGCGAGTGGCGGGAAGGGCACGCAGATGGCCCAACGGCCTGGTCCGCCCGTGAGGAGGCGTGGGAGCTGCCTATAAGATGGCGTGAGGGGGAGGAGAGGGAAGTGGAGGAGGAGAGGAGGAAGCGTGGCGACAGTGGGGGCGGCGAGGGGAAGGGTGGGGTTGCTGGGGCTGGAAAGAGGTGGCCATCTCGCTTGCCTGCGACTTGCGTCGTGACAGGGGTATGGAAAATGACTGTGTGGTGCGTGCGGTGGGGGAAGGGGAAGATGGGTTGCCTGTGTCTGCTGCCTTGAGCCTGGTTTCTTGCTGTATCATACAAGGG
>SZWC01015406.1:49423-69858 GCA_023375785.1 Penium margaritaceum | reverse complement strand
ACTACTACTACTACATTGCCACACCATACTGCTACTACTACATTGCCAGACCATACTAGTACTACTACATGGCCACACCATACTACTACTACTACATTACCACACCATACTACTACTAATACATTTCGACACCATACTACTTCTACAACATTGCCACACCATACTACTACTTATACATTGCCATAGCATACTACTTCTACTTCATTGCCACACCATACTACTACTACTACATTGCCACACCATACTGCTACTACTACATTGTCAGACCATACTAGTACTACTACATTGCCACACCATACTACTACTACTACATTGCCACACCATACTACTACTACCACATTGCCACACCGTACTACTTCTACTACATTGCCACAGCATACTAATACTACTACTACATTACCACACCATACTAGTATTACTACATTTCCACACTGTACTGCTACTACATCATTGCCACACCGTACTACTACTACTACATTGCCACACCATACTGCTTCTACTACTACATTGCCACACCAAACTACTACTACTACTACTACTACATTGCCACGGCATACCACTACAACTACATTACCACACCATCCTACAACTACTACATTGCCACACCATACTACTACTACTACTACTACATTTCCACACCATACTACTACTACTACATTGCCATACCATACTACTTTTACTACTACTACATTGACACACCATACTACTTTTACTACTACTACATTGAAACACCATACTATTACTACTAGAGTGCCACACCATACTTCTACTACATTGCCACAGCATACTACTACTACTACTACATTGCCACACCATACGACTACTACTACATTACCACACCATACTACTACTACTACTACCTTGCCACACAATACTACTACTTCTACATTGCCACACCATACTACTACTACATTTCCTCACCAAAATACTTCTACTGCATTGCCTCACCATTCTACTACAACTACATTGCCACACCATGCTACTAGTACTACATTGCCACACCATACTACTACTACAACATTGCCACACCATACTACTACTACTACTACATTACCACACAATACTACTACTACTACTACATTGCCACACCATACTACTATTACTACATTGCCACACCATACTACTCCTAGTTTATTGCCACACCATACTAGTAGTACTACATTGCCACACCATTCCACTACTACTACATTGCCACACCATACTACTACTACTACATTGCCACACCATATTACTTCTACTACTACATTACCACACCATATTACTACTACAACATTGCCACACCATACTACTACTACTACATTGCCACACCATACTACTACTACTACATTGCCACACCATACTACTTCTACCATATTGTTGCACCATACTACTACTACTACATTGCCAAGCCATACTACTAATACTACTACATTGCCACACCATAATACTACCACAACTACTACTACTACATTGCCAAACCATACTACTAGTACTACATTGCCACACCATACTACTACTACTACATTGCCACACTATACTTCTACTACTACATTGCCACACCATACCACTACTAATACATTGCCACACCATATTACTACTACTACATTTCCACACCATACTACTACTACTACATCGGCACACCTACTACTACTACTACATTGCCGCACCATACTAGTACTACTATATTACCACACCATGCTACTACTACTACATTGCCACAACAAACTACTACTACTACATTGCCACACGATACCACTACTACTACATTGCCACACCATACTACTACTACTACTACTACATTGCCACACCATACTACTACTACTACATTGCCACCATACTACTACTTCTACATTGCCACACCCTACTAATACTACTACATTGCCACACCATACTTCTACTACTACATTGCCACACTACAACTACTAAATTGTCGCACCATACTACTACTACTACATTGCCACACCATACTACTACTACTACATTGCCACACCATACTACTGCTACTACTGCATTGCCACACCATACTACTACTTCTATACTTCTACACCTACTACTACTACTACATTGCCGCACCATACTACTATTGCTATATTACCACACCATGCTGCTACTTCTACATTGGCACACCATACTACTACTACTACATTGCCACACGATACTATAACTACTACATTGCCACACCATACTACTACTACCACTACATTGCCACACCATACTACTACTACTACATTGCCACACCATACTACTACTTCTACATTGCCACACCCTACTAATACTACTACATTGCCACACCATACTTCTACTACTACATTTCCACACTACTACTACTACATTGGCACACCATGCTACTACTACTACATTGCTACGCCATACTACTACTACTACATTGCCACACCATAATACTACTACTACTACATTCCCACACCAAACTACTACTAATACATTGCCACACCATACAACTACTACTACATTGCCATACCCAACTACTACTAGTACATCGCCACACCATATTACTACTACTAAATTGCCCCACCATACTACTACTACTATGTTTCCACACCTACTACTCCTACTTCATTGCCACACCATACTACTACTACTACTACATTGCCACACGATACTACTACTACTACATTGCCACACCATACTACTACTATTACTACATTGCCACACCAGACTACTACTACTAAATTGCCGCACCATACTACTGCTACTGCATTGCACACCATACTACTTCTACTACATTGCCACACCGTACTACTACTACTACATTGCCATACCATACTACTACTTCTACTACTACTACTACTACTACATTGCCACACCAGACTACTACTACTAAATTGCCGCACCATACTACTACTACTACATTGCCACAACATACTACTACTACTACATTGCCACACCATACTACTACTACTACATTGCCACACCATACTACTACTACTACATTGCCACTCAATACTACTACTACTACATTGCCACACCATACTACTACAACTACATTGCCACTTCATGCTACTACTACTTCATTGCCACTGCATACTTCTACTACTACATTGCCACACCATACTACCACTCCTACATTGCCACACCATACTTCTATTACTACTACATTGCCACACCATGCTACTACTGCTACATTGCCATACCATGCTACTACTACTACAGTGCCACACCATACAATTACAACTACATTGCCACACCATACTACTACTTCTACAATGCCACACCATACTACTACTAGTGTATTGCCACACCATACTACTACTACTATTACTACTACTACTACTACTACTACTACTACTACTACTACTACTACTACTACTACTACTACTACTACTACTACTACTACTACTACTACTACTACTACTACATTGCCACACCATACTAATACTTCTACATTGCCCGCCATACTACTTCTTTCACATTTCCACACCATAATACTTTTACTTCATTGCCACACCATACTACTACTACTACTACATTGCCACACCATACTACTAGTACTACTACTACTACATTGCCACACTATACTTCTACTACTACTACATTGCCACAGCATGCTACTACTACTACATTGCCACACCATGCAACTACTACTACATTGCCACACCATACTACTCCTACTACATTGCCACACCACAGTACTACTACTACATTGCACCACCATACTACTACTACTACATTGCCACAACATACTACTACTACTGCATTGCCACACCATACTACTCCTACTACATTGCCACACCAGACTACTACTACATTGCCACACCATACTACAACTACTACATTGCCACACCATACCACTACTACTAAATTGCCACACCATACTACTAGTACTACATTGCCACACCATACTACTACGACTACATTGCCACACCATTCTACTACTACTACTACATCGCCACACCATACTACTACGACTACATTGCCACACCATTCTACTACTACTACTACATCGCCACACCATACTACTACGACTACATTGCCACACCATTCTACTACTACTACTACATCGCCACACCATACTACTACGACTACATTGCCACACCATTCTACTACTACTACTACATCGCCACACCATACTACTACGACTACATTGCCACACCATTCTACTACTACTACTACATCGCCACACCATACTACTACGACTACATTGCCACACCATTCTACTACTACTACTACATCGCCACACCATACTACTACGACTACATTGCCACACCATTCTACTACTACTACTACATCGCCACACCATACTACTAGTACTACATTGCCACACCATACTACTACTACTACATTGCCACACCATACTACTACTTCTACATTACCACACCATACTACTACTACTACATTGCCACACCATACTACTACTACTACATTGCCACACCAAACTACTACTACTACATTGCCACACCATACTACTACTACTACTACATTGCCACACCATACTACTTCTACTACATTGCCACACCATACAACTACTACTACATTGCCATACCATACTACTTCTACTACATTGCCACACCATAATACTACTACTTCATTACCACACCATACGACTTCTGCTATATTGCCACTCCATTATACTACTACTACGTTCTTGCCATTCCATACTACTACTACTACATTGCCAGTCTGTACTACTACTACTGTATTGCCACTCCATACTACTACTTCTACTACATTGCCACACCATACTACTTCTACTACATTTCCACACCATTCTACTTCTACTACATTGCCACACCATACTACTACTACTACTACATTTCCACTCCATACTACTACTAGTACATCATTGCTACACCATAGTACTACTACTACATTGCCACACCATACTATTACTACATTGCCACACCATACTACTACTAGAACATTACCACGCCATACTACAACTACTACTACATTGCCACACCATACTTCTACTTCTACATTGCCACACCATACTACTACTACTACATTGGTACACCATACTACTACTACTACATTTCCACACCATACTAATACTACTACATTGCCACGCCATACCACAACTACTACTACTACATCGCCACACATTACTACTACTACTACATTACCACACCATACGACAAGTTATAGATTGCCACACCATACCTCTCCTTCTACATTGCCACACCATACTTCTACAACATTGCCACACCATACTACTTATACTACGTTGCCACACCATACTACTACTACTGCATTGCCACACCATACTACTACTACTACTACATTGCCACACCATACTACTACTACTACATTGCCACACCATACTACTACTACTACAATGCCACACCATACTACGACTACTATTTTGCCTCACCACACTACTACTACTACTACATTGCCAGACCATACTACTACTACTATATTGCCACACCATACTACTACTACTACATTGCCACAGCATACGTCTACTACTACATTGCCACACCATACTATTAGTACTACATTGCCAAACCATACTACTAGTACTACAATGCCACACCATACTACTAGTACTACATTTCCATAGCATACTACTACTACTATATTGCCACACCATACTACTACTACTACATTGCCGCACCGTACTTCTATTACTGCATTGCCACACCGTACTACTACTACTACATTGCCACACCATACTACTACTACTACATTTCCACACCATACTACTACTACTATATTGCCACACCACACTAGTACTACTACTACTACATTACCACACCATACTACTACTACTACATCGCCACACTATACTACTACTACTACATTGCCACACCATACGACTAGTTATAGATTGCCACACCATACCTCTCCTACTACATTGCCACACCATACTACTACTACTACATTGCCACACCATACTACTAATACTACGTTGCCACACCATACTTCTACTACTGCATTGCCACACCATACTACTACTACTACATTGCCACAGCATACTACTACTACTACATTGCCACAGCATACTACTACTACTACATTGCCACCCCATACTACTACTACTACTACATCGCACACCATACTACTACTACTACATTGCCACACCATACTACTACTACTACTACATTGCCACACCATACTACTACTACTACATTGCCACACCATACTACGACTACTACATTGCCACACCATACTACTACTACTACATTGCCACACCATACTACTACTACTACATTGCCACACCATACTACTACTACTACATTGCCACACCATACTACTACATTGCCACACCATACTACTACTACTACATTGCCACACCTTACTACTACTACTACATTGCCACACCATACTTCTACTACTACTACATTGCCACACCATACTACTACTACTACATTGCCACACCATACTACTACTACTACATTGCCACACCATACTACTACTACTACTACATTGCCACACCATACTTCTACTACTACATTGCCACACCATACTACGACTACTACCTTGCCACACCATACTACTACTACTACATTGCCACACCATACTACTACTACTACATTGCCACACCATACTACTACTACTACATTGCCACACCATACTACTACTATTACATTGCCACACCATACTACTAATACTACATTGCCACACCATACTACTACTACTACATTGCCACACCATACTACTACTACANTACTACTTCTACTACATTGCCACACCATACTACTACTATTACATTGCCACACCATACTACTACTACTACATTGCCACACCATACTACTACTACTACATTGCCACACCATACTACTACTACTACTACATTGCCACACCATACTACTACTACTACATTGCCACACCATACTACTACTACTACATTGCCACACCATACTACTACTACTACATTGCCAAACAATACTACTGCTACTACATTGCCACACCATACTACTACTTCTACTACATTGCCACACCAAACTACTAATTCTACTACATTGCCACACCATACTACTACTACTACATTGCCAAACCATACTACTACTACTACATTGCCACACCATACTACTACTACTGCATCGCCACACCATACTACTACTACTACATTGCCACACCATACTACTACTACTTCTACATTGCCACACCATACTACTACTACTACAGTGCCACACCATACTCCTACTACTACATTGCCACACCATACTGCTACTACTACATTGCCACACCATACTACTACTTCTACTACATTGCCACACCAAACTACTACTTCTACTACATTGCCACACCATACTACTACTACGACATTGCCACACCATACTACTACTACTACAGTGCCACACCATACTCCTACTACTACATTGCCACACCATACTGCTACTACTACATTGCCACACCATACTACTACTTCTACTACATTGCCACACCAAACTACTACTTCTACTACATTGCCACACCATACTACTACTACGACATTGCCACACCATACTACTACTACTACAGTGCCACACCATACTCCTACTACTACATTGCCACACCATACTGCTACTACTACATTGCCACACCATACTACTACTTCTACTACATTGCCACACCAAACTACTACTTCTACTACATTGCCACACCATACTACTACTACGACATTGCCACACCATACTACTACTACTACAGTGCCACACCATACTCCTACTACTACATTGCCACACCATACTGCTACTACTACATTGCCACACCATACTACTACTTCTACTACATTGCCACACCAAACTACTACTTCTACTACATTGCCACACCATACTACTACTACGACATTGCCACACCATACTACTACTACTACAGTGCCACACCATACTCCTACTACTACATTGCCACACCATACTGCTACTACTACATTGCCACACCATACTACTACTTCTACTACATTGCCACACCAAACTACTACTTCTACTACATTGCCACACCATACTACTACTACGACATTGCCACACCATACTACTACTACTACAGTGCCACACCATACTCCTACTACTACATTGCCACACCATACTGCTACTACTACATTGCCACACCATACTACTACTTCTACTACATTGCCACACCAAACTACTACTTCTACTACATTGCCACACCATACTACTACTACGACATTGCCACACCATACTACTACTACTACAGTGCCACACCATACTCCTACTACTACATTGCCACACCATACTGCTACTACTACATTGCCACACCATACTACTACTTCTACTACATTGCCACACCAAACTACTACTTCTACTACATTGCCACACCATACTACTACTACGACATTGCCACACCATACTACTACTACTACAGTGCCACACCATACTCCTACTACTACATTGCCACACCATACTGCTACTACTACATTGCCACACCATACTACTACTTCTACTACATTGCCACACCAAACTACTACTTCTACTACATTGCCACACCATACTACTACTACAGTGCCACAGCATACTACTACTACTACATTGCCACACCATAGTACTACTACTACTACATTGCCACACCATACTACTACTACTACATTTCCACACCATACTACTACTACTACATTGCCACACCATACTACTACTACTACATTGCCACACCATACTACTACTACTACTTCATTGCCACACCATACTACTACTACTACGTTGCCACACCGTACTACTACTACTACATTGCCACACCATACTACTACTACTACGTTGCCACACCATACTACTACTACTACTACATTGCCACACCATACTACTACTACTACATTGCCACACCATACTACTAGTACTACATTGCCACACCATACTACTACTACTACATTGCCACACCATACTACTACTACTACATTGCCACACCATACTATTTCTTCAATGTCTTACGATGCTACTTCTATGATATAGTTCTCTGATACATTTCGAGAAATTTCTAAGAAAATATATCCCACCAGATTCAGTTCTCATACAATTATGGCTTTGAATTTTCCCCAGATGTTGGGACATTTTCTTGTGCGTGCAAAAATGCCACACGAAAGGGTTCAGGAGCCAGCTTGACTACAGAGTCTTGCTGTGGATCCATTCCCAAGAGATTTTCAAGAGATCCGTTGGAAGCACCGTTGTCGTGCACTAGCCCCAATAATTTAGTGTCGCACTGTCACTACAAATGTCATGAGTCATGTCGTATGTTGCATCAGCACTTATGAAGGCTCTCCTGAAACTAACCTGTTTTCAATCTCTCCAGAGGCCCGTGAACCTCACATAATTGCAGGCCGGAAATCGCTGCTTGATATCAAGGAACTGGCCTCTCAGCCTGTTAAAGTTGACGATGACCTGGCAAAGATCTTTGATCTGAAGGCTGAGGACCTGGTTCCCTACTCCAGCCTCCCCAAGTCCCCACATTTGGAAGTCTTCAAGTGTTCCCATCATCAAGCTGAAGCCAAAGCCATCATGGCTTAGTTTCATCGTAAGTACCTTCACACCCAACGCGACAACATGCTATCTTTCAAAGAAGACTCGCGTTCTGACACCAAGGCGGACATCATCTGCCGCCGTGCTGAGCTTCAGATTGAGCTCCAGAGTCTCACCACCAAGCTGAAATCTTCTTCACTCACGGGCTTCTTTGAAGACTTTGTCACGGAAGAGTTCTCCGCCTGGACCAAGAAGACTCTGGATGAGTATGACTGCAATGTAAAACTCATTTTCGGTTCAGCAGCTAAGAAGCTCTCCATTCGCATTACCAAAGCCGCTGCACGCAGGAGGACCCGTGAAGCTGCTCATTTGAAGGAGGCCGAGATGAAGCTGGAACCAAGTATTGGTGAGCTCTTCAACTCAGCCAAGGCTTCCCTCAAGGCAGAACTCAAGACTGTAACCAAATGGGAAATCTCTAGGCCCAAGTTAACCCCCCTTGGCAACACCAAAGGTCTCCTTGGCAAAGGATCAAAGCAAGAGAAGAAGACAAGTCAGTCCAAGACTCAGCAGAACTCTCCACGCAATGGATCAAACAAGCCGAAGACTCCCAAGGACAACCAGAACAAGGGTAAGAACAAGGGCAAGCAGGCGGCAAAAAAGGACGGAGGATCAGGCCACACAAAAGACAAGGGAAAGAAGAAGACTTGAGTGTGGATCCAGCCTTCTCTCTTACCTTGAGGGTCTTCTGATCCCGGACTCTTCCTCAGCTCTTGTCATGGATCACGAATTTAGGGACCCACAAACTCAGTTCTAAGACTCTGTCAGCCAAGTAGCTTCAAAACCTCGGCCTTGGACAGACTTTTGTGTTCAAACACAGTGTGCTTCCCGATGAAATGGTGAAAAGCAGCTTTGACAACCTGATCAGGCAGGCCTGCCTCTCAATTCACTTCAAAGATGCACCACCTATGAGCGAAGATGCCTTTTGGATTCCGAGTCCCTATTGGAAACTACCTGCTGCATGTCCAGATGTGGAAACCGCTATCTCTTGTCTTGAAGCAGATTTGAAGAAAACTCTCTTTTTAACTTCCCATGTCAATTCCAGGCAGAAGCAATGGCGTCTCTTTTCAACGGTCAAGCAACTTCAAGCAGATCACTCTGTCGTGATTAAAGCCGCAGACAAAAATCTGGGAACCACCATCCTGGACGGTGCAGATAACATCTCTGAGTTTCCACGACACCTCACTGATGCAACTACATACATCCACAAACTGGCAGACCCGAAAAGGATCTTGGCTGTACTTACTTAGATCCGTGAAGACTTTGCTGACGGGAATTTGATCTCCCCTCAAATCTGGGGTTTCTTTTTTAAGGAGCTAAAGCATGGCTTCAAACCATGCCCCTTCGATGTGATCCTTAAGGTGCAGAAATCCTTAGCTGTGGGAAGACCGATTGTCGCTAGCCATTCATGGGTAAGGAACAGCATGTCTAAGTGGCTTGATTGGCAATCACGTCAACTGACCACCTCGCAACCAACGTACCTCAAAGATAGCACATCTCTGCTTCTTGAACTTGACTCTCTTTTACTTGACGAAGACGGTTTATTGGTCACATATGATTTAGAGGCACTCTATCCAAGCATCCCATCAGACCGAGCACTGGACTTCATTGAGATCGTGCTCAGACAAGTGGGACACCCACTAGGACCACTAGTGTCTCAAATGAGACACTAGTGGTCTATTGGGTCATGTTCAACTGCTTTGTTGAATTTCAAGAACGCACATGGCGTCAGATTAAGGGGACAGTAATAAGAACCCCCTCTGTGGTTTGTTTTGCAGTTCTATTTTTAAGCTTCTTGGACCGGTTGCTAATGCAAAAAGCAACCATCTCCCCAGTCATACATAAAAAGTTTGTTGATGACGGTTTCATCATATGGGACGGCTCGCACAACAAGCTAGATGAATTTCTTCAGATTCTCAACTCCCTTGATGACAACATCCGCATCAAAGCTGTTGTCCCAAACAAGGAGGTGGTCTTTCTCGACCTCCAAATCTTCAAAGGAGAGAGATTCCACAAGTCTGCGTTGCTGGACACAGCCACGTACCAAAAACCCATGAACTTGTACCTCTACCTCCCCTACAACAGCTACCACCCCTCAAACTGCAAACGCTCCTTCATCTCGTCAGAAATTCAAAGATATCTTCTTCAATGCTCATCCTACAAGGACTTCTCCAAGCTCAAAGTTTCCTTCTACCAACGGCTCTCTGCACGAGGCTGCCCGCCTCACTTTCTTTCCAAGATCTTCCTGAGATGGACATGCGAAGCACACAAAGAACTCCTCCGTTCAGTCAAGAAACCCAAGGAACAGAATAAGAACAAAGGTAGACCCCTTGTGCTGAAGACTGTTCTGACACCAAGAACGTAGTCTCTGCACCTGGGGGATCTTCTTAGAGGTTTCTCGAAACATCTGAGAAAAACATATCCTACTGTTCTCAGTTTTCGCACAATTCTGCGTTGACAACTTCCCAAGTTGTTGATTTTTTTTCCCATGCATGCAAAAATGCCCCCCGACAGGGTTCAGGACCCAGCTCGAGCCCAGAGCCTCGCTGTGGATCCATTCCCAAGAGACCCGTCGGAAGCACCAACGCCTTGCGCTAGCCTCCATGCTTTTGCGAGTTGTACCGTCACTACAAAAGTCATGAGTCATGTTGTATGTTGCATCGGCACTGATGAAGGCTCTCTTTGAGCCAAAACTATTTTTCCACTAAGCAATATCAATTGCTTTGTCTCTACGACCAGTGTTTGCGATCCCTCACTTCTTTCTTTTTCAACGTCCCTGCTGCCACAAGATGCCACCTGTCTCAACTGGTGATGGAGGTTTTTTTGTGGTGAATGATCACTACAAAACGGTTCAGCATGTGCAAATGTGGAGGCAAAAAGGAAAGGAAGAGTGACCATAGTATTTTTTTCTCGGCATTCAACAAGTTCAGTAATCTGAGTGAATTCCAGTTTCTGTAGGTTCTCCTACATATGTGGTGTGACTTCAGGAAGTATTCACATTGTGTGTGCTCGAGATCAACTTGATGATCAACAATGTGGACATCATAAAGAGTAAAGGAAATTTGAACACTTTTTAGCGAACACTCTTTGGTGGTGTTCACGGTGATTCGCCACTACGTTGGTTCTCCGGTGTGGCTGGCATGCTGTCTGCCCTACCCACCGCCGCCTCTGATCTCTGCGCATGAAATCTCGTTCGCATAGTTTCATCGCCCAGACTTATCCTTTTGCCACCTCTTCTCTCTCGCATGGTAAGTGTTGCAGTCGGTTGAAGATATTTATCTAACGTTGTTGCTGGTGACCCAGACAAGGAAAGAACCATGGTCGTCCCTGGCTTTGGCATATGGGTTGGTTTCAGTGAGGCTTGATAGCTTTCAGTGCCAGTTGCTTTGGAACGGACACCGCTGCCTGTCAGTCCGCTTGTGTGTGTGCGTGTCCTGGCCGCTGCCCTTGGTGATGGTGTCGCTGCCATCCCTCCATCACCAGGCGTGAGCCAGAATGAGTGTGCCGCACGTTGGAGCTCACGCTCGCGCTGCTCCCTCACATTCTTCCTCAGAATCCGCTCTATCTCCGCTGCAGTCGGAGCTTTTCGTTGTGGTGACGGTTGCATTTCACCTGCTTCTCCAAGAAAAGGTGCGGTCCCACTGTGGCGAAGGCTCCGGGAGCGCTTCGGCGTGCCATGCAATGAGCCAGGCTGACTTGCTGGACTGCTTGACAGTGAGCAGCCAGATGTCTCCCTTGCATCGCTCACACTGCCCACTTGCATGGGACCTGACCCTGGACCTCGTTGCGGGCTCTCAAACGCACCTGGATCCCTTTCTCCTGGGAGCACTGCACTCCTCGCTGTTCGGTTGGCAGCTCGCGGTGTGCCAATGGTAGGGGCAGACAGAAGGTTCCTGGAGCTGACTGATTGTAGCCTCATTGGGTCCAACAACTTTGCCTTGGTGGTGGCTGAAGTTGCAATGCCTGGTATGCCGATGCTCGGGACGGAGAGGAGGTTGGCAGAACTAGGCGACGGCGCGAGGGTGACGGAGAGGAGGTCCTGCATGCTCACTTTGAGTGGACCGGTGGTGCCTCGCTGCATCGCTTTTCGCGTCACGTGCGCTGATGCCTCTGCTTCCACTTCCGCTTCTGCCTCCGCTTGGGCTTTTGTCAATTCCTCTCCCTGCAGACGACAAATGCAAAGCATGCAGCATTCGTTCAGACAGTGCACGTGTACATCGACAGCAAGATGCTGTGTAGAGATATGAAGAGCGCAGATACAGCGACAAACACATGTCTAGGAACAGCTGGAACCACTGATGCAGTTACAGAAAATAGCACATGCAGAACATGTGTGTGGGGCAGGCCGATAGAGAGGAGCAAGAAGGAGGACAGCTCAGGCTCTCCTTTGCCATACAGACCTTGTGGAATGTGTCGAGAAGATTTTCAGCGGTTGCCACCACCGACGAAAGAAAGCTGCCATGCTGATGGCTCTCTTGCTGGTCCTCCTTCTCATGTTCACGCCTGTGGTGGTGGTGGTGGTGATGAGGTTGGTGGTGAGGTTGGTGATGGTGGTGGTGGTGGTGATGAGGTTGGTGGTGACGATGATGGGTGTCATCATGACGATGACTTTGGCCATGTCCATTGTTGTGCCTTCTGTCACTCAGGTCGTGGCCATGGTTGCCGTGGGGGATGTCGCTCAAATTGCGAGAATGACGACCATGGCGGTGCTTTTGCTCGTGTCCACTTTTTCCGTCATGCGTATGGTGGTGATGGTCATGATGGCGAGTACGGTGGTGAGGCTCATGAGGCTGATGGTGTAAACCACTTGTACGGTCTTGCCGCGGGCTGACTTTGCCGTCCGCAATGTCGTCAATGTCAATCTCGATGTGAAACAACCCGCCTTGCGTCCGCACTTGCCCTGCTCCCATCCTGTCATCGTGCAAAAGCCCCTGCTGCTTCTCTCCCTCCTGAAGTTGCTTTCCCTTCTCGTGCTCGTCCTGCTGCTGTGATTGCACTTGCTGTTGCTGCCGCTTTTGCTGCTCCTCTTCCCACTGCTGTTGCTGTTTCTCCTTGCCCTGCTTCTCCATCTGCTTCAGCTCCAGCTCACCCTCTCTCTTCTGTTCATGCTGCTGCTCCCAAAATGGTTGGCCAGGACTGCTGCATGTGGAATGGACACCATATGCCCAGTTTGCTGCAAGTGTGCCAACAGCTCTACTGCCACCCATGTCTGAGGATGTGCGCACCAGAATTTGCTGCTGGTGCTTCAGCAGCAGCAGCTGCTGCGGCTTCTGATTTTGCTGCTGTTGCTGGTAAGGCTCCAAGAACGAAGGGAGCGACTGCTCCTGCCNGCTGCTCCCAAAATGGTTGGCCAGGACTGCTGCATGTGGAATGGACACCATATGCCCAGTTTGCTGCAAGTGTGCCAACAGCTCTACTGCCACCCATGTCTGAGGATGTGCGCACCAGAATTTGCTGCTGGTGCTTCAGCAGCAGCAGCTGCTGCGGCTTCTGATTTTGCTGCTGTTGCTGGTAAGGCTCCAAGAACGAAGGGAGCGACTGCTCCTGCCATTGACGCCATTGCTCTGGGTCCTGGCGCTCCAGCGACGGCTCGTCCCAATACTCCTCCTCCACCAGCTCAACGCTGGCACTGTCCGCATGGCGGCCTCTGCGACCCTCAGACCGTTTTGAGCCGTGCGGCAGAAGTAAAGCCACTGGAGGTAAAAGTGCGATGCATCTCTCCAACGGCTTCAGCGTTGTTTTTCCTTGCTTCTCCAGCCCACTCTCTAAGTCCTCCAGTACAGCACACTCATAGAGGCTGCCACCCAACCTTTCAGCTTCAGCACTTTTCAACTCTGCCACCTCACTTGCTTTGGCTGTTGTGACTGGGGGGTTTTCCGCAGTCCCACTGCGAGGGCTGCTACTGCAGCTGCTGTTGTAGCTGCTGTAGCTGAAGCTGCTTCTGCTACTGCAGCTGCTGATGCCTGCACCCGACAAACTCCTGCGATGGAAGGGGCATTACAACGATAGCAAGAGGAAGTGCAGAGGCAAGGCCTTGCAGGCAACAGAAGCTGAAGGTAGGGGTAGAAAGGATGAGGTGAGCCAAGGATACGGGCAGAAGAAGTGGAGGACATGCAGAGGGACATGATGGAGGAAAGCAGGAAAGACGGAGGGAGGCAGGGGAGGAAGTAGCATCCAGAGGGAGAGGGAGGAGGGAGGGAGAGGAAGGAAGGGTGTGGCATCTACTTGTGAAGCAGTTGATACCATAGTTGGCCTACATCCACGTGGGTGTACTGTCTCAGGTTCAAAACCTTAGCTGGCCTAGCCAGTCGGCGGTTGTTACTACTGTACCCGCCAGTCACTTCTTCAGATGGCTCTGGGCCACTGGCCTACCCATTAGTAGGGAGGGCGGGAGGGAGGAAACATGGGGAGGAAGGTATAAGGGAGAACACATGGTAGACAACCGCTGTTGTGAGGCGGTCAAGCCTGCACAGTGCAAGAGGGTGGTGGAAAACGAGTATGGATGGAAGGAGCAGGCGGTGTAAGAAGAAGTGGCAGGAGGAAAGTCTGAAGGTAGAGAGAGGGAGAGATGAGGGAGAAGGAGAGGAGGGAGGGAATGAGAGAAGGGGAAGAGGAGATCAGGGAGAAGCGGACAGTGGGAGAGATGTATGAGGGGAAGAAGGGAGCGTGGTGAGTGCGAGGGGAAAGAAGAGCATGTGAGGAAGCAAAGGTGGAAGGAGAGCGGTAAGAGCAGGGAAGGAGGCAGAAATGACCTGGAGCAAAGGGCAAAGAGGACAGGATGGAGGAGAGAGGAACTGGGAACATGAAGAACTCTGCTTCCAAATAAGGCGCAGAAATCAGAACCTACCGACGAGCAGCGTAGAGCCCGCGGTAGAGAAGCACGGCGGTGTAGACGATGATGCAAGCAACAGACACAACAGCAAACACAATCAACGGTCCAGCCACATCCTGCGGTCCGTATCGCAGCGCGTCCTCCTCCTCCCCCATGGGACTTAGAGAACACTCCGTATCGCCCTGCGCATTTCACACCACACACGCACGCTTGCACATTCTTGCTACGTTCACAATCTCACACTGCACACTTGGTGTGAACGTGTGAGCACATTCGAAAGAAATTGACATGTGGTGCTGTGAAACTACAGGTATTAAGTGCGTCTTGGCTGGTTTTCAAATCGAAACAATACATACAGACATATATGTACACATATATATATATATATATATATATATATATATATATATATATATATATATATATATATATATATGTATGTATGTATGTTATACATTCAGCATCTATTACAGGCAATGATAAAAGAGTCGGGCTTCATTTAAGGTTCAGCCCAAATAATTTGGACTGCATGATTTCGCCCGAATGTTTTGGGTCAAACAGTGAAAAATATTTATTGGGGGGGGGGGGAGGGGGGGGGAGACCTGTCTCCCCAGTTCGACACCTGTCATGCAGAAATCGGAGAATAACCGTGTTGCTCAGTACACGATGGCACATTCTAACGTTGCGCCTTCTTGAGGGTGACTGTAATCTCCCTGGCCTGTCGCCGCTACGTGCTTCGTGATAAGTTTGCAAAGCGCCTTGGAGTGCTTTAGCCCCTTTAAGAGTTTGCATTTGCGATCAATAAAAATGATTTAAAAAAGGATCAAAAAAGCCTCCACCCCCACAGGTGCCCTGTGGGGGTGTATGCCTTTCAGGTGGAGTGGGGAGAGAGGTGACTGCAGGAGCAGGTCCGGGGACTTGAGCAGCTAGGCCACATGGAGGACGTCCAGGCGGCGATGACACTCCTCCGTCTCTGCGTCACCCCACGCGCTGACTTCTGTGCGCGCGCCTTCCCCCCGGAGCCCTGGTGGCTGCAGCTCCTGGACCGTTCTGACGCAGCAGTGTGAGCGACAGTTCTCTCCTTGCTCCAGCTCCAGGCAGCGGCGGAGGGGTCGGAGAATTGGGAGCTGCAGCGGCTGGCGCGATGGCAGCTGCAGCTGCCAAAGAGCTTCGGAGGGGCCGGCCTCCTCAGCGCTCGCAACCGGGCGCCCCTCGCCTACGCCTGCGCGACGGGATCCCTCCTACACGCCCTCACATCCGAGTTCGGTTCCTTCCTTCCTGCCGGTCGGGACCTAAACGTCCTCTGCCCACTTTGGGAGCAGGTAGAGCGGGAGCTGCCTCAGCAGGTGTTCCAGGCGTTCCCATCCATGGAGGCACTGCGTCGGGGCGGGGAGCCGAGGCTTTACCAGCGGCTGAGTGCGCTCTTCTTCTCGAGCCGGCGGGAGCGGTGGGTGGGGGAGGCGGGGGTGGCCGCGTTGCGCCACTGCGATTGTGACAGACCCGCTCCGTGTGGGCCCAGCTCTAGTGTCGGCGGAAATCCTCCGCCGATAAGTAGGTCCTGTCCGTGACTCTGGTCGGCAAAGCCTGCAGCCAGAGGGAGCTCCCTCGCGTGGCAGTGGCCCAGCATCTGCTCTGGGCCCAACGACAGCAGCCTGGCAGGTCCCCCCCCCCCCCCCCCCCCCGCAACACCCTTTTGGGGATGGGGATAACATCCGGTCTTTTTTGTCATCCTGAGAGCGAATAATTTAGCCCAAATGTTTTGGGCCGAACATTTTGGGAGCGAATTCTATCAACCTAGAGTATAGAAAGAATAAGGAACAGAGAAGTACAAGAAACATCAAGAAGAACAAGAAGAGGAAGTAGATGCCTGGCACATCACAGTGGTTCTGAGTGGTGGCCTCCTGGACATGGGGGCTGTATTCAACTCCTCACAGCAGGGGGTTGTGCCATTGTGACCTTGACTGGATACCCACCCTCGGTTACGTGTGGCCAGAAGTTAGCAAGGATCTCTCGCTTGCAACTAGACCTTAGAGACACAGGAAGTAAGAAAAGGGGAAGTTAAAATACATGAAAAGGTTTTTGCCGTGCAGCGAGGAATAGTTAATCACCCCAAAAAAACACGCTCAGGGTAGAGTGTGTTTTCTGAAGTTGGAAATTCGATTTCGGGGTCGAAGTCAAACTTCGCCAACGCATTCGACGCTGCAAGCGGCGTTTCACTGGTGAAGCCAACAAAACACCGCGTTCTGATTTGCGCGTTGTCACAAACTCCTCAATTGAGGGGTTTGTGACATTTCGAGAGGTAGGGTTTGCGAAGGGTTTGAGTGGGGGGTCTGAAGATCAACCCTGCGATAGAAGGCAACCTGCTGTGCCCGCTACCGTGTAGCCCAGAAGGAGCCCGCTTATTTATAAACCCTATAACCCCAGGTGTAGTCCGGGGGGGGGGGGGGGGGGGGGGGGGGGGGGATGTTGCACGTTACAACGAGGGGTTTGGAATGAAATCAGCAGGCCGACGTCGTCCTCAATGTTGCCGACTAAGTCAGTGCGTTCAGACACTGGCCTCGCTGTTGTCAGAACTCGCGACCTTTGCATTTTCTTGCGAAGCTCTCAGTCTGATATCGGTGAGGCCGATGTCAGAACTTGCCAAATTCCTGCTTGATTTCGGTCAGTGCCAAAATCGAGGACAAAAGTCAGCAGGACGCTTCTGGAGGAGCCATTTTGGTTAATACACTTGACCCCGAGTGCATTTCTTTGACACAATTAACCATGAATGCGTGCAGTACCATGAAGCATGAAAGGGGGGATCCTACAACAGTGTGGTCACCCCTGCCAGCCCCAACCTTACCACATGCCATGCCACGTCAGCATCGGTTACAATCGGCTGCAGCACATGCGCCACGTAGGATGCAGCGTTTGCAGGCAGACCAGACTCCACCTGTGCAGCAGCTTCCAGAAGGGGGACCAGTGCGGAGGTTTCTTCTGCCTTGGACCATCAGTTTACAGGACAAGAAAAACTAGAGCAGGTACTTTTCCTGAAATGAAGCCATTGATGCAAGTATTTTAAAACACTTAAGGTTCACTAATTGATAGGATTAAAACTGAAAAACAAAACCCAACAAAAAAGGGGGAAAGGAACCAAAGAGGGAAGAAGAAACAGACCCAAAACTAAAACCAACAAAGGAAGACAAACAAACAAAAGAGAAAAGACTCAATGACAATGTATGAACAGCTACATCTGCTGAGTTGCACACACACACATACACACACACACACACACACACACACACACACACACACACACACACACACACACACACACACACACACACACACACACACACACACACACATACATTCCACACAGACTTCAAACACAGGCACGGCCAGGGTACTCACCTGCAGCCATTTCTTCTGGAGCTGAGAGAGTGCCAACGATGGCACAATCTGTTGCAGCGCCTGCTCCATGTCGTCTGCCAGACGTGTGCCCTTCTGAAACGCCTGCTCCATTGGCAAAAGCACTCCACGAGACAGCACTGTCGGGATAGGTGCGGCACATTTCAGGTGCGCATGGGTGTTCTGGACCTTCAGAATAATGCATTTCATTTAAGCAAAGCGTGCAATGAACCAAGATTGTGAGCTGCCTGCTCTGCCGCTCAAACTCCAGATCAGGAAACGTTTGCATGTTTTGTGAAAGCTGTGTGTGGCAGGAGAAGCTCTGCTGTGGCATGAGTATGGAGACAGAGGTGAGGAGGAAAACAGGACAATGGAGATCGGATTCTGTACAAGGTGACAGTGGACACGTCCATGCCCTCCTAGAGCATGAAAGATGAGAGCCCATTTGCAAAGATGAAGTTCTTCTGGCTTTGGAGGGTGTGGGAGTGGTTTAAAAGCCGCATCAAGCTGTCTCCCCCCTCATCCCAGCAGGAAGAGAGCCCACACAGAGCCACAAAATAACAGAGACAGGGAGGGTGGTGTGAGGGCCTTACAAGTGCCAGGTTCAGTGTAGTGAATTGGTCTTGGGCCTCCTTGGCACCGCAGTACTTGGACCCAAATATCTGCAGATAGGGCTGTTCGTCCACAACGCCGCCAACACGCCCTGTCGACAATGCTGCGTGTACCTCCGCCTCGTTTCCCAGTGGTACCAAACGACTCTGCATGTGGGAAAATGTTCGTAAACACATACTTTCAAACACACACACACACACACACACACACACACACAC
>SZWC01015406.1:11062-27376 GCA_023375785.1 Penium margaritaceum | reverse complement strand
AGAAACATTCCTAGAAACATTCCTAGAAACATTCCTAGAAACATTCCTAGAAACATTCCTAGAAACATTCCTAGAAACATTCCTAGAAACATTCCTAGAAACATTCCTAGAAACATTCCTAGAAACATTCCTAGAAACCTGACGGGCAGTTGCGGTATACGCTACCAACATGTGCATTGAGCAGCCACTTTGCAAGCCTTGCATTGCCGTGCGGAAGAAGGGAAGAGCACAAACAGCACCTTGAGGGGTATGGCAGTGCGTGCCACCAACGTCGCCTGTGTGGATGTGGTGGGACCTATCAGCGCCACAGGATGATGCTGCGACATCATCTGCAGAGCTGCACATGCAGTGGCATGGCATGGACTCGCCCAGCATCAGACTATGAAGCATTGCATGTCATGGCATTGGAGCCCATGACATGAGAAGGCTTGGGGTAACATTTCGTGGCATGCGATGGTACCAAAGGCAGGAGCTCCAGAATATGTTCTACTGTTCACAATCGTGAACCGATCAGCCATTGGTTCCTCACGCTCGGCGGGAGGAGCCATTGGTTGAGGCTCGCGAGTGGAACCGGATCCCAAAGAACTATTTGTGTTTAGCCGTCACTTTACTTCTTAGTTTGGCGGAGAGAAAAATCAAAAAAGCTCAAGAAACTTGCTTGACGTGGCAGTCTACGTATGACTAAACAGAAAAAAAAAAAAAAAAACCATTTTAGTCACTTGGAAAAGTCCTCTTCTGTCAGACAAAAGGGGAAAAACCTGTTTTTTCCACCGAAAATTTCTCTTTTAGTTTCACCAAAAATCTCATTTTAGTAGCACCGAAAATTACTTTTTTTTCAGCACCCACTTGACTTTGACCGTCTCGTGAGTGCTGACATGCTTCCTGGTTATGCAGCCTCATCCTGTCTCCAGCTCCATCACATGGAGCACACCAACCCTCCCCTGGATCTCTGATTTCCAAACACAGCAAAGCAAGAGAGGAGGCATGAAGTCAAGAGTGCCACAGCACTGCAGGGCTGTGTGTGTGTGTGTGTGTGTGTGTGTGTGTGTGTGTGTGTGTGTGTGTGTGTGTGTGTGTGTGTGTGTGTGTGTGTGTGTGTGTGTGTGTGTGTGTGTGTGTGTGTGTGTGTGTGTGTGCGTGCGTGCGTGCGTGCGTGCGTGCGTGCGTGCGTGCGTGCGTGCGTGCGTGCGTGCGGGCGTGCGTGCGTGCGTGCGTGCGTGCGTGCGTGCGGGCGTGCGTGCGTGCGTGCGTGCGTGCGTGCGTGCGGGCGTGCGTGCGTGCGTGCGTGCGTGCGTGCGTGCGGGCGTGCGTGCGTGCGTGCGTGCGTGCGTGCGTGCGGGCGTGCGTGCGTGCGTGCGTGCGTGCGTGCGTGCGGGCGTGCGTGCGTGCGTGCGTGCGTGCGTGCGTGCGGGCGTGCGTGCGTGCGTGCGTGCGTGCGTGCGTGCGGGCGTGCGTGCGTGCGTGCGTGCGTGCGTGCGTGCCACAGCACTGCAGGGCTGTGTGTGTGTGTGTGTGTGTGTGTGTGTGTGTGTGTGTGTGTGTGTGTGTGTGTGTGTGTGTGTGTTTGTGTGTCATGGTGCAGGGCAGGTTGCTGCAGCTGGCGCACCAGTTGTGTGCCAGCTACAGTGCAAGAGTGGCAAGCAGAGGCGGGGCAGGTAGGGACCCAAGGAGAATGCACAGCAGGTAAAGTTGGGCGCTGAGCAAGGCACAGAAAATTAGGGGCAGTTTGGCGTGGCTCAGCTGGGCGGGACAGGGCGGGCAAGACAGGGATGGGGAGGGGTGATGGCGTAAAGTTGGGAGTGAATTTTTCAGGAAAGGCTTGTGAAACTAACATGAAGGGGATCGCGTGGGGGAGTAAGCCATGGCACAGCTACTGAACTGGGCACCTAATCTGGAAGTAAGTGGACAGAAACGAACTGAACGGGCAGACCCGGAATGCATGCACACACAGGCATGGACCAACCTGCAAGTTGCGCAGACAAGGAGTCGAATGTGGTGTCAGCCATCACCAGCCTGAGCTCGTTGTCTGGTAAGACTGCTTTGTCCGTGTTCACTTCGTCCACTGCAAATCTCACCACTGCCAAACGGGAGCAGGGGAGGGGACAGTACCCATGACGCCATGCATATTGTGGGCAACAACCCCGGCCAACAGCCCATAGATGTTGGGCAACAACCCATAGATGTTGGCCGCCCAACAACCTAGGTTACAATGCATGGCATGGCATGGCACAAACAAACAATGGACAGATTTGTCAGAGGACGAATGCTGCTGCCTTAACATGTCACGTGAAAGCATCAACCACCACTCTCCACGGATTTCTGAAGGCCGCACATTCGGACCAATACAGGGACTGAGGCTGACGTCAGTGGCTTGACCTTCAGTATGGCACGTAAGATGAGTGAGATGACAGATATGGTTGGGGTGGGGGCGACCAGGGAAAGTTGGGCAAAAGGGATTGCTGAAAAGCTGTCAGCAGTCCAAGATGTAGGCAAACAGGAACGTGGGAGTAAACTTGTGTGGTTAGTCCTGCGCTCTCACACGACATTCACGTCGTCAAATCCACGCTCACCGGACTGGAGAGCTTGAGGAAACGGCAATCCGCTCGAGTAGAGCATTCCAATGGTAAGAATGCCTTTGCTGCTGCAGTCGCTGCCACTGCTGCAGATTCTGGACGCGGCGCTGCTGCTGCTGCTACTGCTACTGCTTCTTATGCTGTGACCGCCGCCACCGCTGCTGTTACTACGGCTGCTACTCCTGCCCCTGTTGCCGCTGCTGCTGCTCGTCCTGTGGGTGCTGTTGCCGATGATACCCCCACCACTTCTAAGGCTATCCGTGGCTCTGGTGCTGCTGGCTCTGCGGCCGCTTTCAGGAGTCGTTTTAGCAATTGCGACGTTACCGGTGTTACTGATCCTGCTGCCGCGGCTGCCGCCGCCGTCACTGCTACTGCTTTTGCTACCGCTGCCGCCGCCGCCGCCGCCACCGCCGCTGCTACTGCTGCTACTGCTGCTGCTGCTACTGCTGCCGCTTGTGCTGCTGCTTGTGATGCTGCTGTTGCTGCTGTAGCTGCTCCTGCTGCTGCTGTTGTTTCTACTAATGTTGGTGATGTGGCTGTTTCCGGTGCTGCTGCTGGTGCTGTTTCTGCTGCTGCTACTGCTTCTGCTGCTGCTGATGCTGCTGCTGCTGCTGCTGCTGCTGCTGTTCCTGCTGCTGCTGCTGCTGCTGCTGCTGTTGCTGCTGCCGCTCCTGTTGCTGCTACTACTGCTGCTGTCGCTGCTATTCCTGTAGCTGGAAGCAGTTGAAACGGCCGCTGCGGAGTCGGCCGACTTAAAGAGAAACTTCGTTCGCAGCATCACACGTTTCGGTCCAGCGGCAGGGGCAATGTTGACGTCCGCAGCGATGGGACCACCTGCTTCGCCTGCGTCAGCTGCTGAGATCAGCTTGGTGGCTGACGCGGTGCCGACGAGGTGTTCGCCCTGGTGCAGCGGGAGGAGGAGCAGAGCGGCCAGCAAGATGAGGCGATGAAGAAACAAATTTCTGATGGGCCCGGTCGGAGGGTGGCTTGCCATCATAGCCTACCCATCTATGCAGACGGATTCTGCTGACGTCGTTCCACGACACGACTTGCCGAGTGGGCGAGGGCGAACTGAACGGCAAGCAAGTCGGAGGAGGACAAGAAGAACAGGGGATTGCGGAAGAAGATGAAATGCGGGGGGGGGGGTGGGGACCCTCCGGACTGTCTTTACGACGGAGTATCTAGCAGTGACGAGCTGCGATGGCAGCGAAAGTGAGCCACATTCACTGTGGCTGCTTCTTGTTGCTTGCTTCGCAACCACATTCACTTGCAGAAAGACGGCAATGCGGCATGCACGCATCTCTAACGCTGTGAGAGTGGAGGTACGCAGTTCGCCGCTGCTCGAGTGCAAGATTGGTCGCGCTTCTCCAAGCGCACGGCGTCGAGCGCGGTGAGGAAAAAAGAAACGTCAAGCGCATGTGGGGCATGTCAGGTGGATTCACGGTTATGTTTGAAAGGATCTGACAATTTTCCGTATCCACGCGCATGTGCTTGTGTGCATGCTCCGTTGCCTCGTTGTCCTTGGTGCCTATGTGCCAGCGTCCATTCAATGCGCAGTGTTGGTAGCGCTAGAGAGTCTACTTTCCACTTTTGTACCGTGGCTTAGTAATGGGGACTTCCGGCCACGGCATGAACTTTCACGACTACAGTGTTCGCAGGCATTGACTGCGTGAATCTCACAGCTGTGAAGCGGTTTATACGGCGCAAAGGTGAAAGCCTCTTCATAATTTGCTCGCGACTCCTGGAGGGGAGGACGACGTTACAAGGCTACTTTTGAGGACGCAAACGCCGAGGGGATTTCGTTCCGATCCCTCAGTGACAACATTTCTCTCACCGTCTCAGCAAGTCGTCTGCGTTTCCTCGAACAAAGACTGAGTGACATGGCGTGGAGCAAACGCCAGACAGGTAGGTAATGAGAGGATCCTAGCAGTATCTCAGCCAGACTAGGGATGTATGTTCAATCCAGAGTAACAATGAGAGACAAGAAAAGACTGCAGGACATACCCACACATGCACTCCGGGGCTTTTCAGGTGACAGTTTAGGGTGGTGTAGTCGGGGACCCCACTTTTTGACGTGGCAGATCTCACACATGCGTAGTTTTCAGTCCAATGGGGAGATCCGGATCCGAAACGTGCAGCACCGGCTGGACGCTAGTGGACACCACAGACATTTCGCAGCACACAGCAGAGACAACAAGAAGAAAATACCAACTGTCGGGGCAATCATACGTAAACCACCTTTGTAGGGTAGTGTCGTGACAAACTTTTCGTGTCAAAATGAGTGGAACGCAAGGTGACGGTTGTTGTCTTGTTCAAAATAGAATGACAACAAGCAAAGTGAAAGAATATTTGTATGGGTTTGCAATGTACATACGTTTTGAAACGTTACGTTATGGGTTCAAGTGACAACGAAAACGCATTGGCAACAAACCGGGTACCCAATGGTGGCACCGGGTGACACCCGCGTTTCATTAGCAATGCAACGCAGATGTCACCCGGTGGCCTCCCGTTTCATGCGACAACATGGATCTCATAATTTGACATTTCTTTCAGTGTGCCAAATAGCAGCACATGAAGCATTTTGTCATCCAGTTTGACAAGCAAACACATCCAAAATTCAATCAAGCGCATGTGAAGCCAAGAAGAACATCGGACCTGTCATGCAAGAATACCACAATTCATGGAACATCGCTGAATTCTATACACAAGAATTGGTGCCAAACATCAGGGAGTCGCGGTCTCCTCTCGTTCGTTCAAGAGGATGAAACGACACAATCATTGTGAACTGCTAAGAACGACATGGACTCATGTCAAAAAAACAAGCTACCGTCAACATTGACAGAGGCGCATCGGTCCGTTGTTTGCAACTGAAGTCGCAACAAGAAACGGCGTGGACCCGCATTCCTTTGACGATTCAGTGATGAAAACTGACCAAAATTGCAAACGTCACTCGTTTCAAGGAATCGGACATGCGACGATTCAAAAACTGACAAAACAGACGCACCACCGGTCTCGGTGGAATCGCTTTCATTCCACGTTTCACCAAGGAGGTTAGTCTGCCAAACATCGACAATTTTCAATGTATCACACTTTCGAAAGTGAACTTTGCGGGGTCGTACATTTCTCACGTTCCATGCAATAGCGATAACATATCGCAGCATTTGACGACGCGGAACCGGCTATGTTCTTTGTTTCTTCAAAGTTGATACTTCTTGGAACCGCATGTTCTCGCAGATTTAGATAGAAACATTGCAGAATTGTGACCACCTCACGTTTCAAAAGAAAGCAAACGAGCCCGAATCAGTTTGTCCCTTGTTTCAGAAAAGTCAATATCCCATGGAACCGCAATTACTTGCCATTTATCTAACGAGTATTCTGGAATCGCCGATGCATGACGTATTACAGTGGGACAAACGATCCGGAATTGACTTTCTCATTTGTTTGAGAAATAATAATAGCCCTTGGAACAACAAATGCTTGCTGTTTCCCGCATAAACGATCTGCAATTGGCTTCATCCCTTGTTTAAGTTAAAAATCCCACAAATAAACAAACTCGACCCATGACTACCCCATGTTTCTTTTTTGACCTTTTAAGACTACGAACAACCTAGAGCAGGGTAATTGAGCCGTATGTGAGCACTTAAAAAGGACGCCAATACTTTGTTTTTATTCTCACTTATGTTTCGGCAGTTGACTCTATTGTCACCTTTTTCTTTCAAGGGCTTGTGCCCTCCACACTTAGTCCCAGATGAGTATTAGAAGCAGGCGGATGAGAACATGGCTTCCTTTCCATCAGTTGATTTGTACACTCCTACAGGTATTCACCTTGGACTTTACCTCAGGGTAGGTCAAGGCCATTCAACTCCACTTTGTTAGGGCCCTGCGACACGCGTTGTTCGAATAGACTGTCCCGTAGTCGATGTTCCCTCTCCCGCGGAGCCAGCTGTTTCTAAAAGATCAGACTGTCTTCCATAGTAGGGCTATTGGTTTGTCCAAGATATGCAAGATGCTTGTCACCAGACGATAGCATTGATTTTTTAATAGCAGCCGCAGCTTGCATGTGCAGGTGTGTCTCTCTTGCGCATTCCCTCTCACGCAGAGCCAGTCATTCCCGATATAGGTCGTGGCCGCCAGCACGTGTTGCCAGATCAGGAAGTCTAGCATATGCAACAGACACAGATGCCACTAGATCATGTGCCTCTCTCAACGAGAGGGGATAAAGAAATAGAGGAATGTGTATAAGTGTCGACGCGCATCCACTGAATGTCCCTGGCAGCAGACAACGGTGGGCTCCAATGTCTTGCCGGTAATTGAAAAACGATTCCTTGAATCCTTCATCAACATTTGTAAATTCTGTGACCCAGAATTGAGTGAGTGAAATTTTAAATTAAATCAAGAATCAAACAAACATACAAGTTCTTGACCTGTAAGCAAACCTATTTAACTTGATCATTACTCTGAGAAAACTTTGGCCAACTCATATCAAACCAAGACAAATGGATCAAGGGACATCATCGAGTGCAATTTTCTATTGGACATGCGAATTGGAAAAGTGTCGCAAATCTGGTCACATTTTTTAACGCGAAGGAGAACACTCAGGGTTTCACTGACGTGTTTGAAACGTGCAAAGGAAGTCCCGCAAAAATCTAGATTTTGAGGCAATCATGGGCAGCTCAGCAGAATATTCATTGTAGAAATTTTTGTGGTGGAGCTCTCATTCAAGATGTCACGCTTGACCTCGAGTTCTCTTTTCCAAGAAAAGTGGGTGAATGTAAACCCGTTTCATGAATTTGAAGCTGACCTTTGTGATTTTTTCTCAAATGGGAGAGGAAGAAGACAGGAAGGTCAAACGCCCTCTGTAAAGGGCGTACAGACATTGTGGCGTTGTGTATCAACGCATCAGGTTCTAACAACCTATAAGTTATTTCTCGTTTTTTTGCCTGGTTGGCAATTCCTATGCGAATATAGTCATTGAATTGTGTTGTACTTTATAGCGACAACTCAACCGCCTTGTCCCACAGCCGAACTGCAGTACCACTACAAAAGGAAGGCATTCATGGAAAATTCTAGGAACCAATCGTGGGAGGAAGTCTTCCATCCAGAAGACTGGAAACATTGAGCAAGAAGAGGGTGGAGGGGATGCTACCATGAACACTGTTGATGATGATGAGGATACTGCTGATGAAGTGAGTGCAAAAAAAAGATAATTGTTGAAACATCGATATGTTTCAATGCAATTCGCACTCATGAGAATTTGAATAATGCAGAATGCCAATGTTGAGTTTTCTGGAATTGGCGCTGGAGATGCAACAACTATGAACGTTATAAGCTGTCACACATACTTGTTTTGATGTTGTTGTTAATTGAGCCTAAATTCTAATTTGACATACATTTTTTGCATAGGAGGACACGTTGACGTGACCCAAAGACCTCACCGTACTGATAAAGATCAAACTACGGCAAGACCTCTAACTGCTGACGACTACGAGGAAGGACTTTGTGCTCAGAGACACATTGCTGTTGATGATCCTTTACGTGAAGATTTGAACGCTAAAGCTGCACCAAAACAAGTTACATAGGAAGCAACAGAAACACCATCTGGAGACAAGGAAGAAATTGAAGGAAGACCTGAAGTCCAATCACGATTGTTACCAGAATGTGCCATTTCACAAAGCAAATTGGTATTATTGCAGTCGATAAAAGATTTTTCTGATGATGCGAAAGCTCTCATCGACAACATTGATGCATCTTCAAAGACTTTTACAACCAGCATGAGAAGAATTCTTGCACATGGAAAACTTACCATTGAAAATGGTTAACTGTTAAGCATTATGTAGAATGATCTTCACTTGTTATATGTAAACATCAACTTAGTGAAAATAATGCTTTTCTTTGCTGCACATGAGGTTGAAGAAGGATATTGGATGGAGAAGTGGCACAAGGAAAGGGCAAGATCATATGCAACAATACATAGTATACCATAGTATTCTTTGTAACTTCGATTTATACTTTCTTTTCACTAATCTAAATACAGTGAACAAACTTGCATGGCCTTTTAAAAGGGATGAAGTAAGCCATGGAAATAGTTGATGCTGCAATGGGAGAAGGTGATCAACAACAAACTAGAACTCAGGATATTCCCTTACAACGTAAGACAAATTTCCATGCACATTTTCATTCATATGCTTCTGTATTGTCCTATACCGATGATAAATTTGTATACTTGTACAGATATGCCAAAGCAAATGAGGGATATTCAAGCTGATACTCCAGCTGGGTTTAGAACATGTAGCAGACGAAAGGATGAAAACTAGGTTTTAACAATGATCCATTGACAAATTTTTCAATCCTGGCATGTACTAACATACCCTTTATGTTCATTTTTACTAATTATAATAAGGACATAACCACATGATACTGGTCCACTGATTTAATAGCAGGAAATAATGCATAGTAATACAACTTCAAATTTCAGTTTTTGGAGTATACATGTAATGTTCATGTTTGCTTCGTGTATTAGAAAATGACCATTACATTGGTTAACTGGTATGTTCATATGGATTTTGTCATGCGTATGAGAATATAGAGGATGGGTAGGATGAGAAGAAAGGAAAATTGAAATAAATAACTCATTATTGGCATGTCTCTGTGCGGACAAACCAACATAAATCCTACTCCCCATCCTTGTCATTATTCTCCTAATCATCCTCCTCATCCTCCTCATCTTCCTCCTAATCATCTGAAACAAGAATTTCTGAATCATGTCAACTGTCATCCACTGCCCCATGCACGACATTCCTGTTTTCTATAATTCCAATAGGCAAAAACCAGTCGACACATCTGTATGAGGTTTTCCACCTTGTTCTTGAAGCTTTGGACTGTGAACCATTTGATGAGGTGGTTGACTTGCTCGTTGCTCATGTGGTCACACCCGCACATAGAAAAAATGATGCACCAGTTCATGGAAAATTCACAAATGCAGGATGCCTGAACTGAAAGATACAAGGAAAATGAACACAAACCTACAAGATGTGTGTAAGATTCCGGACTGAAAGCAGGAGAGAAGTTGTGCCTTGTTTACGCACTATATCCAAAATAAAACTGATTAGAGAGGAAACACATTGTCGCCAAATTTTAAGGAGCTCGTGCAAATGTGTATGCATATAATTTAAAATTATTGTCATAAAACACAACTTTGGGCCCCCTCTCAGCATTAAATCCTATGCGTACTGTGGTGAATAAATCATTGGGAGATTCTCCATTCACCCTGACACGAAAGCCATAGATGATGAGATGGGGGCAAACGATGGTGAGAATTCCTTTTTTCGTGTTGGTATTCTTTGAGGATGTTTTTGTGTAGCACACTTGGCATTATCACGGGTGTAGATGCTCTTGCTGTCCAAATGTTTCAAGTCCATGTACAATGGACGTAGTCTTACTCCATCCTAATAAGGGTAACACGCCGTTGGAACATTCGCAACTAGAACCATGGTGAATGTCTCCACACCCTGAGGTGAAAACAAAAACATAAATGACATGTTCAAAAGCCAACGTTGCAAGACAACCTATTCACGAGTGCAAAATTTGTCTACTCGCAGAAGTTGGAATTGAAGAGTGTTGATGGAGAAGTGTCTCCACAAGGCCCAGAAGATAAAGGGGACACGCCCTCATGGCTGAGAAGCAACAATTGCTCACCATTTCCTCCTTATTAACAAGGGGAATAGGTGAGATGTATCAATCAATAGACCTTGCAATGATCGGTGCTTCATCCACAATCTTCTGCCAACAACAACGCTTCATTGAAGTAAGAGTTGCGAAGTAGCATGTCAATTTATTCAGCCATTTTGCCATGAAACAAACACATCTCATTGCCCCAAGCTCTAAAAGAATAGATGAGGTCTTTGTGGGGATTTTGAATATGATGCACCTGCATTGGAAGCAACAAATTTGTACTCAATTTTTGGACCCAGATAAGAACAATTATGACAATGACAAAAGAAAAACACTCGAACAGTCTTGCCGTCAATTTATTCCATAGAATAATTAGTTATATCTACAAGCAGCTTAGCAAGTGAATAGTTCACAGATGAATGCAGCTTGTGAAGGAGATCCAAGAATTCTGCGTCCTTGATGATATCAGAATTCCGTCCTTGGTGTGCTAGGAGACCAATCTAATTACGTGAGTGGGTGTCACAAAACATCCTCATACAAACACGGTTGCGACGTAACTCCTCCCCCGAACTAGGTTCTGTGTACAAAGGCCTCTCTACCTTGTCACCATTCTGGCTGATGAGGGTGGTACCATCACACACAACCATTGTCAAAAATGGCCCACACTTAGAACATGCTATGCCAAGTCCCTCAAAACCTATCAAATTCACAAACGTGTGAAATGCACCGATCAAGTTTGTTTGACAAGGGAACTTCAAATCTTTGGAGGTTTGGAAGATGAAAGTAAAAGCCCCATTGATAGCGGACAACGACGATCCATTGCAAGCAAAGGCCAACACCCAGAACAAAGTTTAGTGTGTCACGGCAATTGAAGTGGATAAGACGAAGGCTCTGTCCTTCCTTCCATCAGGGAAGATGGTGCAAGATCATTCCATTGTCTTGAAGAAGAAACATCTCACCTATAAAGAAACAATTGATAGTGCACGTGTTACCTGTACTACCATTTCATTTAACATACATCATACACTCACATTTTCTTAGACTTACTTCTTTGGAAGGATATTTTCAGTTATACAACTTCAACATCTTTGACGTGTGCATTAGGAACAAATTTCAATAAACATCAAAGACAAAAACTAATCTCAGCAAACTCAAGCATAAACAAAACAACAAAATTACTTGCCGTCGTACGTGACCACATGGGCAACATTGGAGGTCGCGCCTTTAGCACAAATGTGTCTTCAGACACCTTCTTTCCGAGCTCTTCAACATCCACATGTTCTGTTTGTCTTGATAGAAGAAGACTTGTGTGCTCGTTGATGGTCTTAAATGATTGAACCTTTGGCCACGTACACACTCTCCACTTCTTCTTGGCATGGCTTGCATCATTGAAAATTCCAATCTCATGATTGGAAAATCCGCAAAAATCTCAAGAAATTGCCTCACGAACATCAACAGCGACACTGGTGGGCGGTGCTTGAACACCTGGAAAACACTCACTTGTTCCAGGATTGACGAGCTCGAGATTTTTCAAATGCACTGTCAATTTTCCGACACCGCGATCACTCAAACATCTGAACAGACCTTGGATATCCCCTTCCATCAAAACCCAACCTAGCAACCTCTCACCCTTCCTTCTTGATGTTTTTTCCAAAATTCAAAAGCAAAGGTTATCATTGTGAGACACGATTACAGGACATACAACATTTCCTTCAATACAAGGATCAGTTAAGATTCTCTTCAGGTTCTGAAGGGCCCACTTCATGTGCATACACCGTTCTCCAATGTTTGAAAAACAAAAGCTACAAGCAAAATTGCTACCCTATTGCAACCATGTATGCCCCGGTGGAGCATACTGCACAGAAGGGCCAGGAATTGGTAGACATGGAATGAAAGCACGACGTTGGGTATGGCTAAAGTCTGGAAGGATGGCCACAGACTCACCAACGACGGTGAAATATTCAATATTACGAGGCTCTTCCAGTTCCTTTACAAAGGCTACACAAGGATCCTCAATGGGATCCTCCAGTTTTGGGACAAACTTTGGAGGATTCTTCCTCGATCGCAGATGTCTTTCTTCAAATAGGTAGATTGGCAGACGATTGTACAATCTCACTCTTACACTCAATATCCTCTTCATGACAAATCCAAATATTCATTAATCTTCTATAAATTCAACGAAACTTCAATGATAACAAAAACACTCTACAATGCAAAAACTTACCATCTGCGGTTCATTCAAGTTGTAACGTCGGTGTCTTGGTGTAGATCAATGCCTTGGCAATCTAGGACTGTCACTTGTGCCACTTCTTGCATAAGAGCCGACTCGTGCTTTAGAGTTACCACCATTGTTAGCTGCTCTTTCCCCAACCATGTGATCAGCAACATTTGCAAAAGCAGCCATAAAAGGTTTGGGAGGTGCTACAGGTGTTGTTGAGCAATACTAAACCGGTGTTCCAAAGTTTGGCTTGCAATGTGGACATATTTTCACATCTTGCATCTGCGTCCATGTGTCCTCAACTTCATTGCAAATGAAGAGCTGTTCAAAATCAGCCACTATGAGTTTCACCACGACACATGTGCAAAACAAATCTCCTCATAAGAGCAACACAAAGGAGAATAGAGAAAACGATGAATGATATTATCCCTTACCTTCAGCAATAGTACCACATGTGGCCATTCGCATTGGCATATCGCCCACACCCGTCACATTTGCGGCTGACTGTCAAGTGCCGCCCCTTGCAATCCTTGTTCGTGCAAATCCACATGCCACCATTGCCAACACGCCGTCTTAGTTTGGGAGATTCGCGTGTACAAGTTTCCTTGAAGAACGGAGGGGCAGGGGAAAGCTCAGGATATTCATCAAAGGCTCTCAAAAGGTTGTCCAATGGTCCACCACGACCTGTTTCTTTCCAGATGTGGCATCTCACTTTCATGCTTCATGCACACTTCCCAAGTAATGCGATGTCAACAGGAAATCACACAACAAAATGACGAGTCCTAGGCGGTCGTGCCATCTACAAAAGTAAAGGAGAGAAAACGCCTACTCGAAAAAAAGGTAAAACCATAATCCACCTACCAGGCAAGGAGGTATGGTTAATCGGGGACATTTCATACACTACGTTTTTAGTGTGTATTATCAGTGTGCTCTCTTAGAAGGGACATGCTTACACCAATCCTAACACTCCTTCCATAGTGTACAAGAAGAGTGTGCTTTTGTCTTATAAGGCTGGAAAAGTATCTTCTTAGGATGGAGTGTAGTGTGTGGGAGTAATGTATGTGGGAACTTCGCTGAATCACCATACAAAATTACACTGGGAGAGCACTCGGTGCACTAATTTGTCTCATATGTCAAAGAAAATTTTCTTTTTCTCCTATACAACAAAACAATTATTTTCTTAGAAAGGACCCTAGTGCGTGGAGCTAGTGTATGTGGTGAGTGCGCTCAGCCACCATACAAACGTTCACTTAGAGCAATCTCATTTGTTTATATATTCTAGCACACCTGCAATTTTGTCTTATATGTACGAACAATGTTCCTCCTTTTTGTCTTTTATGGCCAAATTATTTTCTTCCTAGGAAGGACTTGAGTGCATGGACCTAGTGTATGTGACAAGTGCGCTTGGTCTCCATAAAAAAAATACTCTCAACGCGCACTCAGTGTACTAATTGTCTTATGTATCTTAAAAAATCATAAGTTTTGTCTTATTTGTGCTAAGAATTTTTCTCGAAGGACAGATTTGAGTATGTGGAGCTAATGTATGACGTTTGAAACTTTGTGGGTCCATACTTATGAAATGACACGTTAATCTTTTGATATTTATTCATTAGTTTAGTGATTATCTAATATTGAAAAAAAATTGAAAGAAACAATTCCCACTGTGGAGAGAAACTTTTATAACAAATTTATCACCATGTGTTTCATATAAATTATGTCCACAAGGTACGTCTAAGGCCAATTATCCATTTTTAATGAATATATCTATTTTTTATTTAAATTAATTTATTTGTGCAGTTTGAATGTTGTTTTTGTCCGTGTATGTAGGCAATGTCAAGTTTTCTTCTTGAGGACGTAGAAATGTCTGAGAAGGTTTTCTTTAGTTATGTTATGATATAATGAATTTTATGTTCCGCTTGTCTCTTTCTCGCTCTTGCTATATAGATCTTCCGCTAGTGCAATGTAATGTGGAATTGTCGTACACATCTATCCACGTCATACTTGACGGCCGATTACTCGCTGATAGTTTTCTATCAAAACCGGTGACCCATTTGGTCGCTCCAGTTCTCGGAAGACGTTCTAGGGGAACCCCCTAGTGTACGAGGGTATTGTATGTGGCAAGTGCACTCAAAATGAGTGCAAAAGTGTGATAACCACACACTCAGAGCATCAACTGTATTAACCAAAATGCAGAAACAAATCGGTGAAACGTTATCTTGGCGTTTGAGATGCAATATAGTAGACGAATGTCATAAACCAACATGATTTGAAGTTTGAAATGTGGCCTGTCGGGTGTGAGGAAGTTCCGAGCCATCGACAGCCACATCGCAGTTTGTGGTGAAGGAATAGTCAGTCGTGGGACTGTTTGATTCAAATGATCGGCATATGAGACGTCTTTTCGAATTTTAAATGTAGAAAGATGAAATAGTTCCTTTGCAATGATAGACTCAAAGTATTCTGAGGGGAATTCTGAATCATAATAGTGATGGCCATGGCAAAGAGCTGGACAGAACCACTTGACAAAAGATGTAGTATGCAATATTATTTTTGTTTTTGATGGACGGGACGAATGTCGGCAGGTTGAAAAAGAAAGATGTAAATCTTTAGATACATCCAGCGTTGCCTTTATCCTAAAGGTAAAGACGAATTCTCTCTAATGAGTTCTAATGATTGTTTCTCAAAGGATAATGTAAAATAGACCATTTATCAATGTGTAACGAGGTTCGTTATCGGAAGGGAATGGTTTCTAACTTTGTGTTCCAAAAATTTTTCTATACGTCACATTCAGAGATACCGATCTCTTCCTAGCGGATCGAGACCTCGTTGAATGAGGAAGGCATGTTTTCTTGCCACGAATCACCTTGGTTTGCATCCTTTCGAAATCGATCTGACTTGGTAAACATTGTCAGTTCGCTGCCTGAACAGCGACATTCCATTTGGCGGTGGAAAATAGTTTTAAAAAATATTGTTTGCACACCAAGTGCGTGATAAGTGTACTTTCCCACTCACATTGTGTGCACTCGCCGTATGCATTACGCCCGTACACTGGGGGAGCTGACTAGACTACCCTACAACAACTCATATGACGTATATGACGTTGTACGTCCCAAAAAAACAGCCATGTCGTTGTAATGGTTAGACCGTTCTCTGTTAGTAGACGGTCATCAAGTCAAACATTTACTGCTACTCGAAGCAACAATCGACATTGTGTGGTGAGAGCAGGCGATTCAAATAGCGAGGGTGAGGAAGATCATTCGTATTTTAGAGACAACATCCTAGATATATATGGACATTTTCACTTGGATGTACTCTCCTACGTTTGAAATACAAGTCTAGCTACTTAGGTCTTCATCAACCGCAGAAAAGCATTTTGAGGCTTAAATACGTTTCTATGTGCTTTTTAAAGACAATGATGTTTAAAATTTGACGATTTGTTAAAAAAAGATATGATTGTCTCAAATTTAAAAAACAAATATAGTGAGAAACATGGAGATACACTTCTTACTAGACCTTGTTTCCATATCAACTACACAAACACGATAACATCTCATGTCATAAATATGTACCACAAACAAGACTAAAATATAACCTCTAAATTTAGGATTTATTCTATCAACTATGGTATGTTCTTGTGAAAACAATTAGTTCACTCATTTTAATATTATCACGCTTTATGGTAAGATTATAGAATCTTCAAATGAACCAAATCAATTAACTAAGAAAATAGTAGGGGAGATAATTTTTTAATCATATAAACTGTAAGAGAGGTTATGTTGGGACACGGGAGAGAGAGAGAGAGAGAGAGAGAGAGAGAGAGATAGATGAAAGGATGGATACATATATATATATATA
>SZWC01015406.1:0-10860 GCA_023375785.1 Penium margaritaceum | reverse complement strand
AGAGAGAGAGAGAGAGAGAGTGGGGGGGGAAAGAGAGAGATAAAGAGCTAGATAGATAGGGAGAGAGAGATAGAGAGAAAGGAAGAGAGGGAGGAGAAGGAGAATGAGATGATCAACAAGGAAAAATAGCTAGAGAGGTAAAGAGAGGAGAGAGAAAGAGAGAAATGAAGGGAGAGAGAGGTAGATAGAGATAGAGATAGTGATAGATTTAAAGAGTGGGAGAGAGACTTATATTGAGAGATAGAGATAGGGATAGAGAGAGAGAGAGAGAGAGAGACACACACACACAGAGAGAGAGAGAGAGAGAGAGAGAGAGAGAGAGAGAGAGATATTCTGAGAGAGAGAGATATTCTTAGAGGAAGAAGTTTATTGTGAACTGCTCAAGTGCACTGGTTTATTAATGCGTGGTTTCAGTGCATACTGCCGGAGCACACGGGAAGATCGCACTAAATTGTGAGTTGCCCACCATTGGGCATACATGCAGGCAAGAGGAATGCGATATTCAACCCAGAGCTTAAGGCCGCCTGAAACACCCGCAACCCCCTCAAAGCCCAGAGAAACCACCAGGCGACGCCATTCTTGGAAAGAGCCTGCAGCTCAGGAACCATGCCGCGAGGGGCTAAAAGAACCATGTCATGTACATGTTTCAAAGTGCAAACACACCTTGACCACGACATTTCCTCCAAAAATCATGACACATGGTGTAGGGGTAGAATGTTGAAGAGGGTGTGTGTGACTAACCTGATACCAACGTCTTCTTTCTGGATCAAAGTTGACAAGTAAATGCAAACGAGTTGTACAATCCCGTCTGCATTTACTTGTCAACCAGTTACGAGTTGTTTCTTATGTATTTCTTTTTTCTTTGGATTCTGAACTGTAATCAATATTTTTTTGTGTGATGTTGCATGCAGGCCACACATTATGGACCTTCACCGGTAAGAGGGTGGATGGCTATTTCCATTCTTATCTGGTTTTATGTTCTGTTTTGTACTTTTAGTGATTCGAGATTGGTTGTGGTGTGCTTCTTGTAGGGCTCTCCATCTGAACGTGGAATGAAGACGGACGTACAGTAGAGGATATGCCACTGGTCCGAGATTGTTGGAGGCTTCATTACCAGAATGACATATATTTCATAATGTTTATGCTTAGAATGGTAAAGGTACATCGTTGTTCCATGATAATTTATTCTTACTAATATAATGACGTGAATGAAAGACATGCTAATGGGCTTCACTAAATTGCATCGGTGGGATACGCAGAACCTGGGGCAAATAGAAAAAAATTAACAAGCCATAAATTGTATCTAGTAGCCTTAGGCAAACCTCAATATCATGTGCCATTTCCCTGATTAAAATCCCAAAGCTTTCATTGCTACATGCTCTAGAGTCGGTATGCGCACTCCCGGATTCTTACATGGGATACGCAGAACTTGGGGCATACACAAATGAGCCATAACATAGAGCCATAATTTGCATCTTTTAGCCTTAGGCAAACCCCAATATCTTGTACCCTTGCCCTGATTGAAATCCCAAAGATTTCATTGCTACATGCTCCAAAATCGGTACATGCACCCTCGGTTTTTTGGTGGAATACAAGGAACATGGTGCAAACAGAAACAAAACATAGAGCTATAAATTGCATCTAGTATCCTTAGACAAACCCATCTTCTCTATGCCCTTCCCTGATTAAAATTGCAAAGGTTTCATTGCCACATGCTCCAAATTCCGTACGCGCACCCCTGGTCTTTTCGGTGGGATACACGGAACCTGGGGCAAACGTAAAAAAATTGACAAGCCGTAACTTGCATTTAGAAGCCTTGGGCAAAGCCCAATATCTTGTGCCTGTTCCCTGATTAAAATCCCAAAGCATTCATTGTTACATGCTCCAGAATCTGTACGCACACCCAAGTTTTCTTTCGGTGGGATACGCTTAACCTAGGGCAAACAGAAACCAATTGACAAGCCGTAAATTTCATCTTGTAACCTTAGGCAAACTCCAGCAGCCTGTTCCCTTTCCCTGATTAAAATCGCAAAGATTTCATTGCTACATGCTCTGGGCTCGATACACGTACCACCGGTTTTTTTCGGTGGAATACGCGGAACCTGGGACAAACAGAAACAAAACACGGCACCATAAATTTCATCTGGTAGCCTTAGGAAAACCCTAATAGCCTGTACCCTTACCCTGATTAAAATCCCAAAGCTTTCATTACTAAATTCTTTAGAGTCTGTACACGCACCCTCCATTTTTTGGTGGGATATGCGGAACCTGGGGCAAACGGAAACAAATTGACAAGCTGTAAATTACATATAGTAGCCTTAGGCAGACCCCAATAGCCTGTCCTCTTGCCCTGATTAAAATCCCAAAATCTTTCACAGGTACATGCTCCGGAGTCGATATGCGCACTCCTGGTTTTTTTTGTGGGATACGCTGAACCTGGGGCAAACAGAAACGAATAGACAAGTCGTAAATTTCATCTAGTAGCCTTAGGAAAATTCCAATATCCTGTGCCCTTGACCTCATTAAAATCTCAAAGCTTTCATTGCTACATGCTCCAAAGTCGATACGTGCATCCACTGTTTTTCGTAAGGGGATACGTAGAATCTGGGGCAACCAAAAAGAAAACACGAAGACATAAATTTCATTTAGTAGCCTTAAGTGAACCCCAATAGCCTCTCCCCTTGCCCTGATGAAAGTCCCAAAGATTTTATTGCTACATGCTCCAGAGTCAGTACGTGTACCCCCAGTTTTTTTGGTGGGATACGCAAAACCTGGCGCAAATGGAAACAAAACATGGAGCTGTAAATTTTATCTAGAATCCTTAGGCCAACCCTAATAGCTTTTTCCCTTACCCTAACTAAAATCCCAAAGATTTCATTGGTACATGCTCTGAATTCAGTACGTGCACCCTAAGTTTTTTCAAAGGGATACGCGGAACTTGCAACAAATGGAAACAAATTGACAAGAAATTAATTTAACCTATTAGCCTTAAGCAAACACCAATAGCCTGCCCTTTTCCTGATTAAAATCCCAAAGATTTCATCTCTACATGCTCCGGAGTTGGTACGCGCACCTCAAGTTTTTTTGGTGGGATACGGGGAACCTGGGGCGAACGGAAATAAATGAACAAGCCGTAAATTTCATCTACTAGTCTTGGGCCAAACCCAATATTTTGTGCCCTTTTGCTGATAATAATCCCAAAGCTTTAATTGCTACATGCTCCGGAGTCGGTGCGCACAGCCCCGGATTTTTCAGTGGGATAGGCGGATCCTAGGGGAAACGGAAACAAATCGACAAGCCATAAATTGCATCTAGTAGCCTTAGGATAATCCTTTTCCCTCGTCTGATTGAAATCCCAAAGCTTCCATTGCTACATGCTCGGGAGTTGTTACGCGCACCCCCATTTTTTTGGTGGAATATGCAGAACTTGGGGCAAACGGAAACCAATTGACAAGCTGCAAATAGCATCTAGTAGCCTTAGAAAAACCCCAATAGCCTGTTCCCTTTCCCTGATTAAAATCCGAAGGCTTTCATTGCTACATGCACCAGAATCGGTGCGTGCACCCTCAGTTTTTTTGGTGAGATACGAGGAAGCTGGTGCAAACGGAAGCAAAACAAGGAGCCTTAAATTTCATCTAGTAGACTTAGGCAAACCCCTGTTTTTTGTGCCCTTGCCCTGATTAAAATTCCAATGGTTTCATTGCTACATGCTCCGGATTTGGTACGCACACCCCTGGTTTTTTTGGTAGGATATGTAGAACCTATGGCAAACAAAAACAAATCGATGAGCTGTGATTTGAATCTAGTAGCTTAAGGGAAAACCTAATAACCTGTTCCCTTTACCTGATTTAAATCTCAAATCTTTCATTGCTACATGCTCCCAAATTGATACACGCACCCCTTGTTTTTGGTGGAATATGTGTTGTACACTCTTATCAAATATAAAACAATACATTTCACCTAATGAATATGTCAGCAAGTTCAAGTGAACATACGTCCTATGTATACTAAGTAATGTAACTCTAATAATCCGACATGGAAATAAGTATCATAAAGAAATAAATTGACTTTTTAACCCACCCAAGATCCAACGCCATATTTTCCCCCATGTTCTTCAAGTGAAATCATTGATTTAAAAATTTTAAAATTTCACGGATTCTTCACTTAATACACCCCCAATTTTAGTTTATGCCACCAGGAATAAACCTTTACAACTATGCAAGGTGATACTTGTTTTCTTACATTCACCTGTTTGGATGAAATGCCTTACTATGACAGACGTTTGACGCAAATAGGTCGGCTTGGCTCTGTCAAACAGTGGGACAGTTAAACACAATTCACATTACAAAAATTCAGTGCAAATAATGGTGCACACGAATCCTTGGATTTGTGAATCTGTTTCACAAATCTTAAATCCGGATCCGTATTCACGAATCCGGATCCAGGGTCAGGTCTCATTGGGGATTCGGGAATCCACCAGCAAATCATGGAAGGAACACAGGGTGAGGGAGGGTGGGGGGGAGAAGAAAATGGATCAGGTCCCACTCATTTTGACTAGTGAGAGAGGATGCCTGCGAATTCAACTTCTGAAGTTTTGAATCCTTGGAAGCTGAGCACTGCGCTAACTTGCACATTTCGTACATGTGTCAGGTCAACAGCCTGACACATGCACGAAGTTAGCCAAAAGGAGTTCATCACTCGCACGTTTTTTTGCGAGCGAGCAGCGATTCAGTGCATAACAACGAGAATCTTGCAATATATATGGCTGGCATGTGAATTCCTGACTCACATCCGTCGGCATTGAGGTCATCAAAGCCTGGCGTTGAGTGAATCAGGTGTCAGATTTGATTGGCAGGCTTTGCTCCCATAGCGATTGGGGCACTACCAAATCGCTCATGCAAAGAAGAGGAATTAAACCAGAGGTCATCCGTTATTTGTTTTAGTGGCCATGTATTTTCTTGGCCAGAATACTAAGATCACACAGAAGGATTTTCCAAGATTGGCAAATCCAAAAGGATTAGGAAATCTTGGATTCGAATCCACAAATCCGGATCCAGTAGTGGATTTGGACTCACAAATCTGAATCCAGCTTTAGATTTTTGAACCGGATTTGGTGTGTAGCCCTAAATGGAAAGGGCTTGAATTTGAACGGCCTTACTCTCAATGTGCCTCGCCCACACTCTGCCTCATTTGACGGAACCTTAATTTTGTCATCAAACACAAGGGAATGAAGGCTGGTGTCACATTTGTTAACATGTCCTGGTCAAACGTGGTGGTCATTTGAGGATGACATGTCCACAATTGCGATGACATAGTCAAACGTGTTGTTGAATGAGAGGTTTGTGTGCGAGACGCTTGTGATGACTACAACATATAACGGGATGCAATTTCGAATCACTTTCTTGAATGCGATTCCATCGCACCGTTCCATCATCGGTCCACTACAGTGAAACATTGGATCTTTTCAGGTGTATTCGTAAAAAGCGGATCGGTCATGACATATGGTTGAACCAAAATTTTGTGCGAAAAATCTTTGGCTTGCTTCAATTAATGCTGTTGGTTGCATGGACAAATTCGCTGCCATTTTGATCTGTCTTTTGCAATAACTTTCAAGATATGAGAACAAGATCTCAGCACACAATTCTTAGATATTGTTGTAGGGGTCCCTGAATATACATAAGACAAAACCGACATATTCAGTCAAGCAAGACAGGAGAACATCCTCATGGATGTTTTCATTGTCTTTAGGTTGTGTTCTCTTGGAGATGAATGCGTTTGGACTGCATATTGACATGTTTTGCCACCCAGCTGGCCAAGTCAACGCAATCGTGGACGACTATAGCTCAGCTTAAACATGTCAGACTCCCTCCAGTCTTCGTAATTCACGCATCTGTCCGATTACTCTGGAACGTACCAGACAAATGGTCAAGCAATCCCATGGGTGCACAACCGCAAAGATCCATGCCACTCTAAGACAGCGTACCCTGAGCTTTTATTTCTCAGCCCCAAATCATAGCGTTTGTTGGGTTGGCTAGTGACATTGATATGTTGGAAAAACTTTGATGATTCACATGGCATGATGTGCGGGATAAAACACAATTTGAGAAAATCAGACAAATGGGTATTTTGTAAGAAGCAGTAAGTGTACTCTAATTACAAGTATAGAGTAACTCCAGCACATGTATAAAATCATAACAGTCTGAATGAGGCATATGTAGGGTCATCAGCAGTGAAGCCAAGCCACGCATGAGAGGAAGTGCCATGAGTAGCTCCTTCAAAAGGGGAACCCAAGAAGTTGGGGGGCTTCAAGAAAATCAAAAGCACGACTTTTGTAAAGGTCTAGTGTTATCAAGAAGTTGACTTAACAATATTGAAACATCGATATGGTTTACGGCCCTACATTCGACCATTATAAAAGTTATCTAAGTTGTCACAACGTTTTGGAGTGGAACACCGAAAGTCTCTGCAGGTGGCCAAATGTTCTCAACCGATCGGCATAAGAGTCTTGAGGTGGTCGTGCGCTAGAAAATGAATGTTATGAAATTAATGCCGACACACGTGTATGTCAGGGATGTAACAAAGAATGGCCAGCACATAAGCATACATAATTTGGTGACGATGATAATAACCGTCAATCAAATAATCAATGTCTCGTGGGTAGTCAGAGGGCTCCCAACTATTGTGTACAGGTCTTATTCCACTAGAAGCATATTGATCTCAGTCATCAGATCTAGTCACGGACGTAGAGCATCCATTGGATTAGTTTTCTTTATGTCAAAAATTAATGTCGTAATCGAATGTACACTCGAGGATCTTTGGCCATCGATTTTGTTAACAACTCAAATTTTGCATGATCTTTACATGTTTCTGCACGTGGTGTTCAGTACAAACTATATCTTGGCATTCCAGATAACATTGCCAAGTTTTGAACGCGTGCACAACTATGAGCACTTTATTCTTGTGCACCGCCTAGTTGAGTTCCCTCCCGTGAAATTTTCTCAAGAGATACGTGACAAGATTTTAGGGTCATAAAAAAGTGCTCAAAGCCATGGTGTCATCCATTGTCATGGATGACACCAGCTCAAGTGGCTTGTTTGGAAGCGTCAGTGCCCATGAAAGAGATCACCATTAGATCAGGCAATCGTAAGGTGGGCGTCAAGGTCAAAGTGTTTCTTGAATATTTTAATGCTTCTTGTCTGATATCCCACCATTTCTAGTAAATTGTTTTTTTAGTGAGATATTAGAGAGGCTCTGAAACTCAATTCTAGTCCTTAAAATGTTGATGGTAGAAGTTGAAAAATCCTTCAAGTACTTAAACATCATGAACATTTATATGTGTCGGTGAGGCAGCGATTTCCTCCACACTTTTTTTCTAGTGTGATGCATCTGCTGTTGGTGATGTGGCCCACAAACTTAATCCGATGGTGACCAAACATTCATTTTGAAATTTTTTAAAAAAACTCAATGTCTAAAATTGCAAGAATTGTTCAGAGATTTCCATCATGCTCCTCCGAGGTGTGGCTACACACCAAGATGGTGTGAAGACAAACGACAACTATGTCATCAACATTTTGATCATTATTGTCATAAGTACTACAGGGGCATGCGTGAGTCCAAACAACATGATTGTGAACTCAAAGTGGCCACATCTGGTGCGGAACATTGGCTTGTCGATGTTCTCATGACAAATGCACATCTTATGATACTTGATGTGTGGATGAATCTTGCTCAATATTTAGGTTGCATGGAGTTTGTAAAAACATTTGTCTACATGTAGCAGAGGTGGCGGTTCTTGATGGTGATGTCGTTCAACACTCAATATTCCATGTATGTTTGAACCTCTCTTATTTTCTATTTTAAAGTATAGGTGTTGCGTAAGGTGACATGTGTTTGGTTCAGGAGCGTGTAGTGCCAAATTCATCGTGTGCTCTGATGCAGCAAGGACCGTTATGCTTAACAAGATAACCCTGTACTCCAAAGTGAGAAAGCAGAAGACTGAGATTGCACTTGTAATTGAAACATAATATCAAGTACAAGTATGGTGTACGAGAATCTTGGCGAATGACAGTTCTGTTCAATGCTCTTACAAAACTTGCTCTATCTGTGGGCATAAAACCTTGCTAGGTCATCAAGGCTGTTGTCGTAAGGGTCAGCATTTTCACCATACTTTGAGGTGAAATGGCCTCTAGGTTGTCAAGGCAACCTCCTCTCCATGGTTGTAGCCAATGCCAGACTTACTGGCTTTTCTGGGCCGTTTGACCCTTCTGCCAAAGCTAACAGAGTGTTGGCAGGCTTACTAGGTCTAGAAAGGGGATCTCCAATAGTCCTTCTAGACCCGATGAGCATTTCACATTAGAGCTCATGCTAGATACTAATTGTATGCTCAAAGCCTAGATACAAATTCTTTTTTACACATGAAAAATGTCAAAAGAGGCAGCTCTACCAAGTTTGCTCTCGAGTTTTGTGCATAGTCTGGTCACCTCTTCAAGGCAGTCAGGCCTTCAATTAGTCAGGGGCATCCACCAACCTAGGCTTGCAAAAGGCGGCCATGCTTACATGGGTCTTCAGGTGAGAGAGCTTCTACAGAGTCTTGGTCAGAGGAGTTGTCTGGCAAAGAAGCAATGCTCGTGTAACTACTTTGTTGTTGGAGTTACTACTAGACTTGTAGTCGGAGTTGCGTTAGAGTTTTCACTGTATCTATTACTGGGGTTACAAGACAGACTGACTTCAATCTGCTTTTATTATGGGATCCTAGAAAGTAGACCTGTAGCTTTGTGCCGTCAGAATAATTCTTCATGTGGGGTCATTGCTTCCCCTCAAGGAATATTCCTTCTCCAGAGCACACTACTTCCTCTCCAAGGAAGCTTCCACTTTACATAGTCTTAGCCGTTGAGTCATGCATGTAGTCGTTGATGCAAGGTGGTCCTCGCTTGTGGCTTTACATGTTGCTGCTGAATCATTCATGCATGAATTGATGCAATGCATAGTTGTGCATGTATGAACAGATGCAGAATGGTCCTCAATCCAGGCATTACATGTTTTTGCTGAGTCATGCTCATGAAGCCATACATGCAGGGCGGTCCACGCTGCCCCCGCAGGTGGGGCCCAACCTTGACTAGACGTAGCCCAACCTTGAGTAGACCTAGCCCAATACTCAACAGTGCATGCTTGCATTTCAAAGCTGCAGACCAAGCTAGGTTAATAGGCATGCACAACCCCACTATACATGTAGCACATGAAGATCCAGCCTCCTTCCCTTCCTCATACCTGGATGCCATGATTAAATTTGGCCTGTATAGTAGGAAATCATTGGCCAAGCTATACCTCAGTATTTATGCATAAAAATCTGTAACTTTGTGTACAAACCTTCGCTTGTCAGACTGACTACACTATATAAAAGCTATGGCTCAACACAATTATCACTCACATCAACACTCCCCTTTGATACTGATGAACATGGAGATTGTTGAATTTTCTACTAAGAATGTGGGTGATTGGTGGAGGTTCCAGCTGCCTGAGCATAAAGTATTCTTCAAGAAGGGACTTGTATTTTCTGTTCGGTGTGCTTTGAACTTTGGAAGATTCTTGAAAATGTGGATCAAATCAGTCAAATATCGCCCTTGAAATGCTCATTTTTATCATTTTTGGGTTTTTTCAAGGCCGTTGTCGTGCCGGACCAGGTTGGGTGGAATAGAAAATTAAATTGTGTGAGGCTGAGTTCACCTGACTACTCATCACTGAATTTTCTTCATGCTGAAGCAATCTCATCAGCCCAAGCCATCGTTTCTCCCATGCACATGCTTAGTTGTACTGTATTGGGCTCCTGAAGCTTCCTCTCATGCAGCGGTTGCGAGGCAAGACTGTTGCTTGGGACCGCTTGTGTTGATTGCCATCCTGCTGCAACCACCCTTACTGAATGAGTACAAATGGTCGCTGCCAATCTACGTCTTGTGATGCTACAGCCTTCAACTCCTCCTCTCGATCTAGCCACGAACTTAGACAACAATCCTTGGCTGTTTCTACCATTTCCTCACCCAGAATCAGCCGCTTGGACCTGACTCGGCTATGGTTGAGACAGCCATTGTCGCCCCACGTCCGTTCTTGGTCTTTGTAGGTGTTTTGTATGAGTCTCAACACCTCCATGCCATCCCTTGCAGCTGAAAGGCTGTTTCTTTGTCGTCGATGCTGCTATAACTCAATTTGAAACTATCCTCGCACAGTTGGGTCATCCCTACTTCCCGCTAAATCATTATTTCTTGGCCGTTGCGATGCCCAATTAGGGCCCCGTTGCTCTTGACCATGGCACCTGAATTCCTTCTCCCTTTTTTTATTCTCTCTCACATCCTCTTGGCTGTAACAAGTGGAGCTCATCACTCGTTAGCTTGCTTCCTAGCCCCACCAGCCAAGACCACCACCAAGGCCACTGCCTTAAGTCACCTGGCTAATCACATTAAATTCAAGCACCTGTCAATCCGTTTATTGAAAATTGTATTCCTGCATGTAAACATTGTTTTACCTAACATGCACATGAAAGCATGTCAACCAAGGCCGCATGTACATTCCTCGTAAAAAATGAAAACGATGATGGCATTTATGTGATATGTACTAGTTTCTACTAGCTAGCCATGTTCACCAGTTTTTTCACTTCCAAATACACTTGTTGATACAAAAATTCATGGGTGAGAAAATTGGTCACATGTGGAAGGCATATCACACGAGTTTGGCTACAAGCCCGAATCTATATCAATAACTATATCTAAATGTATATCTAATGCTATATCTATATCTATATCCATATCTATATCTATGTCTATATCTATATCTATATCTATATCTATATCTATATCTATATCTATATCT